>JBAWUR020000207.1:0-41263 GCA_038363175.2 Artibeus lituratus | reverse complement strand
GGGTTGTGGTGGAGCGGCCGCCGGGGTCAGGAAGCCGGCCCGGCCGGGCTCGGTCGGTTGTGGAGCGGCCGCCCGGGGTCAACCAGCTGGCCCAGCGGGGCTCCGGTTGTGGTGGAGCGGCCGCCGGGGTCAGGAAGCCGGCCCGGCCGGGCTCGGTCGGTTGTGGAGCGGCCGCCCGGGTCAACCAGCTGGCCTGGCGGGGCTCTGGTTGTGGTGGAGCGGCCGCCGGGGTAAAGCAGCCGGCCCGGCCGGGCTCGGGGTGTGGTGGAGCGGCCGCCCGTGTCAGGAAGCCGGCCCGGCCGGGCTCGGTCGGTTGTGGAGCGGCTCCCGGGTCAACCAACTGGCCCGGCGGGGCTCCGGTTGTGGTGGAGCGGCTGCCGGGGTAAAGCAGCCGGCCCGGCCGGGCTGGGGTTGTGGTGGAGCGGCCGCCGGGGTCAAGAAGCCGGCCCGGCCGGCTCGGTCGGTCGTGGAGCGGCCGCCCGGGTCAACCAGCTGGCCCGGCGGGGCTCCGGTTGTGGTGGAGCGGCCGCCGGGTTAAAGCAGCCGACCCGGCCCGGCTCGGGGTGTGGTGGAGCGGCCGCCGGGGTCAGGAAGCCGGCCCGGCCGGGCTCGGTCGGTCGTGGAGCGGCCGCCCGGGTCAACCAGCTGGCCCGGCGGGGATCCGGTTGTGGTGGAGCGGCCGCCGGGGGTAAAGCAGCCGGCCCGGCCGTCCTCGGGGTGTGGTGGAGCGGCCGCCCGGGCCAGGAAGCCGGCCCGGCCGAGCTCGGTCGTTTGTGGAGCGGCTCCCGGGTCAACCAGCTGGCCCGGCGGGGCTCCGGTTGTGGTGGAGCTGCCGCCGGGGTAAAGCAGCCGGCCCGGCCGGGCTGGGGGTGTGGTGGAGCAGCCGCCCGGGTCAGGAAGCCGGCCCGGCCGGGCTCGGTCGGTTGTGGAGCGGCCGCCCGGGTCAACCAGCTGGCCCGGCGGGGCTCCGGTTATGGTGGAGCGGCCGCCGGGGTAAAGCAGCCGGCCCGTCCGGGCTCGGGGTGTGGTGGAGCGGCAGCCCGGGTCAGGAGGCCGGCCCGGCGGGCTGGGTCTGTGGTGGAGCGGCCGCCCGGGTCAACCAGCTGGCCGGCGGGGCTCCGGTTGTGGTGGAGCGGCCGCCGGGATAAAGCAGCCGGCCCGGCCGTCCTCGGGGTGTGGTGGAGCGGCCGCCCGGGTCAGGAACCCGGCCCGGCCCGGCTCGGTCGGTTGTGGAGCGGCTCCCGGGTCAACCAGCTGGCCCGGCGGGGATCCGGTTGTGGTGGAGCGGCCGCCGGGGTAAAGCAGCCGGCCCGGCCCGGCTCGGGGTGTGGTGGAGCGGCCGCCCGTGTCAGGAAGCCGGCCCGGCCAGGCTCGGTCGGTTGTGGAACGGGCCGCCCGGGTCAACCAGCTGGCCCGGTGGGGCTCCGGTTGTGGTGGAGCTGCCGCCGGGGTAAAGCAGCCGGCCCGGCCGGGCTGGGGGTGTGGTGGAGCGGCCGCCCGGGTCAGGAAGCCGGCCCGGCCGGACTCGGTCGGTTGTGGAGCGGCCGCCGGGGTCAACCAGCTGGCCCGGCGGGGCTCCGGTTGTGGTGGAGCGGCCGCCGGGGTAAAGCAGCCGGCCCAGCCGGGCTGGGGTTGTGGTGGAGCGGCCGCCGGGGTCAGGAAGCCGGCCCGGCCGGGCTCGGTCGGTTGTGGAGCGGCCGCCCGGGTCAACCAGCTGGCCTGGCGGGGATCGGTTGTGGTGGAGCGGCCGCCGGGGTAAAGCAGCCGGCCCGGCGGGCTCGGGGTGTGGTGGAGCGGCCACCCGGGTCAGGAAGTCGGCCCGGCCGTGCTCGGTCGGTTGTGGAGCGGCCGCCAGGGTCAACCAGCCGGCCCGGCCGGGCTCGGGGTGTGGTGGAGCGGCCGCCCGTGTCAGGAAGCCGGCCCGGCCGGGCTCGGTCGGTTGTGGAGCGGCCGCCCGGGTCAACCAGGTGGCCCAGTGCGGCTTTGGTTGTGGTGGAGCTGCCGCCGGGGTAAAGCAGCCGGCCCGGCCGGGCTGGGGGTGTGGTGGAGCGGCCGCCCGGGTCAGGAAGCCGGCCCGGCCGGACTCGGTCGGTTGTGGAGCGGCCGCCGGGGTCAACCAGCTGGCCCGGCGGGGCTCCGGTTGTGGTGGAGCGGCCGCCGGGGTAAAGCAGCCGGCCCAGCCGGGCTGGGGTTGTGGTGGAGCGGCCGCCGGGGGTCAGGGAAGCCGGCCCGGCCGGGCTCGGTCGGTTGTGGAGCGGCCGCCCGGGTCAACCAGCTGGCCTGGCGGCGCTCCGGTTGTGGTGGAGCGGCCGCCGGGGTAAAGCAGCCGGCCCGGCCCGGCTCGGGGTGTGGTGGAGCGGCCGCCCGGGTCAGGAAGCCGGCCCGGCCGGGCTCGGTCGGTTGTGGAGCGGCCGCCCGGGTCAACCAGCTGCCCCGACGGGGATCCGGTTGTGGTGGAGCGGCCGCCGGGGTAAAGCAGCCGGCCCGGCCGGGCTCGGGGTGTGGTGGAGCGGCCGCCCGGGTCAGGAAGCCGGCCCGGCCGGGCTCGGTCGGTTGTGGAGCGGCCGCCCGGGTCAACCAGCTGGCCCGGCGGGGCTCCGGTTGTGGTGGAGCGGCCGCCGGGGTAAAGCAGCCGGCCGGCCGGGCTCGGGGTGCGGTGGAGCGGCAGCTCGGGTCAGGAGGCCCGCCCGGCCGGGCTGGGTCTGTGGTGGAGAGGCCGCCCGGGTCAACCAGCTGGCCCGGCAAGGATCCGGTTGTGGTGGAGCGGCCGCCGTGGTAAAGCAGCCGGCCCGGCCGGGCTCGGGGTGTGGTGGAGCGGCCGCCCGGGTCAGGAAGCCGGCCCGGCCCGGCTCGGTCGGTTGTTGAGCGGCCGCCCGGGTAAACCAGTTGGCCCGGCGGGGCTCCGGTTGTGGTGGAGCGGCCGCCGTGGTAAAGCAGCCGGCCCGGCCGGGCTCGGGGTGTGGTGGAGCGGCCGCCCGGGTCAGGAAGCCTGCCCCGCCGGACTCGGTCGGTTGTGGAGCGGCCGCCCGGGTCAACCAGCTGGCCCGGCGGGGCTCCGGTTGTGGTGGAGCGGCCGCCCGGGTCAGGAAGCCTGACCGGCCAGGCTCGGTCTGTGGTGGAGCGGCCGCCCGGGTCAGGAGGCCGGCCCGGCCAGGCTCGGTCTGTGGTGGAGCGGCCGCCCGGGTAAACCAGCTGGCCCGGCGGGGCTGGGGTTGTGGTGGAGCGGCCCCCGGGGTCAGGAAGCCGGCCCGGCCGGGCTCGGTCGGTTGTGGAGGGGCCGCCCGGGTCAATCAGCTGGCCCGGCGGCGCTCCGGTTGTGGTGGAGCGGCCGCCTGGGTAAAGCAGCCGGCACGGCCCGGCTCGGGGTGTGGTGGAGCGGCCGCCCGGGTCAGGAAGCCGGCCCGGCCGGACTCGGTCGGTTGTGGAGCGGCCGCCGGGGTCAACCAGCTGGCCCGGCGGGGCTCCGGTTGTGGTGGAGCGGCCGCCGGGGTAAAGCAGCCGGCCCAGCCGGGCTGGGGTTGTGGTGGAGCGGCCGCCGGGGTCAGGAAGCCGGCCCGGCCGGGCTCGGTCGGTTGTGGAGCGGCCGCCCGGGTCAACCAGCTGGCCCGGCGGGGCTCCGGTTGTGCTGGAGCGGCCGCCGGGGTAAAGCAGCCGACCCGGCCCGGCTCGGGGTGTGGTGGAGCGGCCGCCCGGGTCAGGAAGCCGGCCCGGCCGGGCTCGGTCGGTTGTGGAGCGGCCGCCCGGGTCAACCAGCTGGCCCGGCGGGGATCCGGTTGTGGTGGAGCGGCCGCCGGGGTAAAGCAGCCGGCCCGGCAGTCCTCGGGGTGTGGTGGAGCGGCCGCCCGGGTCAGGAAGCCGGCCCGGCCGAGCTCGGTCGTTTGTGGAGCGGCCGCCCGGGTCAACCAGCTGGCCCGGCGGGGCTCCGGTTGTGGTGGAGCTGCCGCCGGGGTAAAGCAGCCGGCCCGGCCGGGCTGGGGGTGTGGTGGAGCGGCCGCCCGGGTCAGGAAGCCGGCCCGCCCGGACTCGGTCGGTTGTGGAGCGGCCGCCCGGGTCAACCAGCTGGCCCGGCGGGGCTCCGGTTATGGTGGAGCGGCCGCCGGGGTAAAGCAGCCGGCCCGGCCGGGCTCGGGGTGTGGTGGAGCGGCAGCCCGGGTCAGGAGGCCGGCCCGGCCGGGCTGGGTCTGTGGTGGAGCGGCCCCCGGGTCAACCAGCTGGCCCGGCGTGGCTCCGGTTGTGGTGGAGCGGCCGCCGGGATAAAGCAGCCGGCCCGGCCCAGCTCAGAGTGTGGTGGAGTGGCCGCCCGGGTCAGGAAGCCGGCCCGGCCGGGCTTGGTCGGTTGTGGAGCGGCTCCCGCGTCAACCAGCTGGCCCGGCGGGGCTCCGGTTGTGGTGGAGCGGCCGCCGGGGTAAAGCAGCCGGCCCGGCCGGGCTGGGGTTGTGGTGGAGCGGCCGCCGGGGTCAGGAAGCCGGCCCGGCCGGGCTCGGTCGGTTGTGGAGCGGCCGCCCGGGTCAACCAGCTGGCCCGGCGGGGCTCCGGTTGTGGTGGAGCGGCGGCCGGGGTAAAGCAGCCGACCCGGCCCGGCTCGGGGTGTGGTGGAGCGGCCCCCCGGGTCAGGAAGCCGGCCCGGCCGGGCTCGGTCGGTTGTGGAGCGGCCGCCCGGGTCAACCAGGTGGCCCGGCGGGGATCCGGTTGTGGTGGAGCGGCCGCCGGGGTAAAGCAGCCGGCCCGGCCGGGCTCGGGGTGTGGTGGAGCGGCCGCCCGGGTCAGGAAGCCGGCCCGGCCGGGCTCGGTCGGTTGTGGAGCGGCCGCCCGGGTCAACCAGCTGGCCCGGCGGGGATCCGGTTGTGGTGGAGCGGCCGCCGGGGTAAAGCAGCCGGCCCGGCCCAGCTCGGAGTGTGGTGGAGCGGCCGCCCGGGTCAGGAAGCCGGCCCGGCCGGACTCGGTCGGTTGTGGAGCGGCCGCCGGGGTCAACCAGCTGGCCCGGCGGGGCTCCGGTTGTGGTGGAGCGGCCGCCGGGGTAAAGCAGCCGGCCCAGCCGGGCTGGAGTTGTGGTGGAGTGGCCGCCGGGGTCAGGAAGCCGGCCCGGCCGGGCTCGGTCGGTTGTGGAGCGGCCGCCCGGGTCAACCAGCTGGCCTGGCGGCGCTCCGGTTGTGGTGGAGCGGCCGCGGGGGTAAAGCAGCCGGCCCGGCCCGGCTCGGGGTGTGGTGGAGCGGCCGCCCGGGTCAGGAAGCCGGCCCGGCCGGGCTCGGTCGGTTGTGGAGCGGCCGCCCGGGTCAACCAGCTGGCCCGGCGGGGCTCCGGTTGTGGTGGAGCGGCCGCCGGGGTAAAGCAGCCGGCCCGGCCCGGATCGGGGTGTGGTGGAGCGGCCGCCCGGGTCAGGAAGCCGGCCCGGCCGGGCTCGGTCGGTTGTGGAGCGGCCGCCCGGGTCAACCAGCTGGCCCGGCGGGGCTCCGGTTGTGGTGGAGCGGCCGCCGGGGTAAAGCAGCCGGCCCGGCCGTCCTCGGGGTGTGGTGGAGCGGCCGCCCGGGACAGGAAGCCGGCCCGGCCGAGCTCGGTCGTTTGTGGAGCGGCTCCCGGGTCAACCAGCTGGCCCGGCGGGGCTCCGGTTGTGGTGGAGCTGCCGCCGGGGTAAAGCAGCCGGCCCGGTCGGGCTGGGGGTGTGGTGGAGCGGCCGCCCGGGTCAGGAAGCCGGCCCGGCCGGACTCGGTCGGTTGGGGAGCGGCCGCCCGGGTCAACCAGCTGGCCCGGCGGGGCTCCGGTTATGGTGGAGCGGCCGCCGGGGTAAAGCAGCCGGCCCGGCCGGGCTCGGGGTGTGGTGGAGCGGCAGCCCGGGTCAGGAGGCCGGCCCGGCCGGGCTGGGTCTGTGCTGGAGCGGCCGCCCGGGTCAACCAGCTGGCCCGGCGGGGCTCCGGTTGTGGTGGAGCGGCCGCCGGGATAAAGCAGCCGGCCCGGCCCAGCTCGGAGTGTGGTGGAGCGGCCGCCCGGGTCAGGAAGCCGGCCCGGCCGGGCTTGGTCGGTTGTGGAGCGGATCCCGGGTCAACCAGCTGTCCCGGCGGGTCTCCGGTTGTGGTGGAGCGGCCGCCGGGGTAAAGCAGCCGGCCCGGCCGGGCTGGGGTTGTGGTGAAGCGGCCGCCCGGGTCAGGAAGCCGGCCCGGCCGGGTTCGGTCGGTTGTGGAGCGGCCGCCCGGGTCAACCAGCTGGCCCGGCGGGGCTCCGGTTGTGGTGGAGCGGCCGCCGGGGTAAAGCAGCCGGCCCGGCCCGGCTCGAGGTGTGGTGGAGCGGCCGCCCGGGTCACGAAGCCGGCCCGGCCGGGCTCGGTCGGTTGTGGAGCGGCCGCCCGGGTCAACCAGCTGGCCCGGCGGGGCTCCGGTTGAGGTGGAGCGGACGCCGGGGTAAAGCAGCCGGCCCGCCGGGCTCGGGGTGTGGTGGAGCGGCCGCCCGGGTCAGGAAGCCGGCCCGGCCGAGCTCGGTCGGTTGTGGAGCGGCTCCCGGGTCAACCAGCTGGCCCGGCGGGGCTCCGGTTGTGGTGGAGCGGCCGCCGGGGTAAAGCAGCCGGCCCGGCCGGGCTGGGGGTGTGGTGGAGCGGCCGCCCGGGTCAGGAGGCCGGCCCGGCCGGGCTGGGTCTGTTGTGGAGCGGCCGCCCGGGTCAACCAGCTGGCCCGGCGGGGCTCCGGTTGTGGTGGAGCGGCCGCCGGGGTAAAGCAGCCGGCCCGGCCGGGCTGGGGTTGTGGTGGAGCGGCCGCCGGGGTCAGGAAGCCGGCCCGGCCGGGCTCGGTCGGTTGTGGAGCGGCCGCCCGGGTCAACCAGCTGGCCTGGCGGGGATCCGGTTGTGGTGGAGCGGCCGCCGGGGTAAAGCAGCCGGCCCGGCCGGGCTCGGGGTGTGGTGGAGCGGCCGCCCGGGTCAGGAAGCCGGCCCGGCCCTTCTCGGTCGGTTGTGGAGCGGCCGCCAGGGTCAACCAGCTGGCCCGGCGGGGCTCCGGTTGTGGTGGAGCGGCCGCCGGGGTAAAGCAGCCGGCCCGGCCGGGCTCGGGGTGTGGTGGAGCGGCCGCCCGGGTCAGGAAGCCGGCCCGGCCGGGCTCGGTCGGTTGTGGAGCGGCCGCCCGGGTCAACCAGCTGGCTCGGCGGGGCTCCGGTTATGGTGGAGCGGCCGCCGGGGTAAAGCAGCCGGCCCGGCCGGGCTCGGGGTGTGGTGGAGCGGCAGCCCGGGTCAGGAGGCCGGCCCGGCCGGGCTGGGTCTGTGGTGGAGCGGCCGCCCGGGTCAACCTGCTGGCCCGGCGGGGCTCCGGTTGTGGTGGAGCGGCCGCCGGGATAAAGCAGCCGGCCCGGCCGTCCTCGGGGTGTGGTGGAGCGGCCGCCCGGGTCAGGAAGCCGGCCCGGCCGGGCTCGGTCGGTTGTGGAGCGGCCGCCCGGGTCAACCAGCTGGCCCGGTGGGGCTCCGGTTGTGGTGGAGCTGCCGCCGGGGTAAAGCAGCCGGCCCGGCCGGGCTGGGGGTGTGGTGGAGCGGCCGCCCGGGTCAGGAAGCCGGCCCGGCCGGACTCGGTCGGTTGTGGAGCGGCCGCCGGGGTCAACCAGCTGGCCCGGCGGGGCTCCGGTTGTGGTGGAGCGGCCGCCGGGGTAAAGCAGCCGGCCCAGCCGGGCTGGGGTTGTGGTGGAGCGGCCGCCGGGGTCAGGAAGCCGGCCCGGCCGGGCTCGGTCGGTTGTGGAGCGGCCGCCCGGGTCAACCAGCTGGCCCGGCGGGGCTCCGGTTGTGGTGGAGCGGCCGCCGGGGTAAAGCAGCCGGCCCGGCCCGGATCGGGGTGTGGTGTAGCGGCCGCGCGGGTCAGGAAGCCGGCCCAGCCGGGCTCGGTCGGTTGTGGAGCGGCCGCCCGGGTCAACCAGCTGGCCCGGCGTGGCTCCGGTTGTGGTGGAGCGGCCGCCGGGGTAAAGCAGCTGGCCCGGCCGTCCTCGGGGTGTGGTGGAGCGGCCGCCCGGGTCAGAAAGCCGGCCCGGCCGAGCTCGGTCGTTTGTGGAGCGGCTCCCGGGTCAACCAGCTGGCCCGGCGGGGCTCCGGTTGTGGTGGAGCTGCCGCCGGGGTCAAGCAGCCGGCCCGGCCGGGCTGGGGGTGTGGTGGAGCGGCCGCCCGGGTCAGGAAGCCGGCCCGCCCGGACTCGGTCGGTTGTGGAGCGGCCGCCCGGGTCAACCAGCTGGCCCGGCGGGGCTCCGGTTATGGTGGAGCGGCCGCCGGGGTAAAGCAGCCGGCCCGGCCGGGCTCGGGGTGTGGTGGAGCGGCAGCCCGGGTCAGGAGGCCGGCCCGGCCGGGCTCGGTCTGTGGTGGAGCGGCCGCCCGGGTCAACCAGCTGGCCTGGCGAGGCTCCGGTTGTGGTGGAGCGGCCGCCGGGGTAAAGCAGCCGGCCCGGCCGGGCTCGGGGTGTGGTGCAGCGGCCGCCCGTGTCAGGAAGCCGGCCCGGCCGGGCTCGGTCGGTTGTGGAGCGGCTCCCGGGTCAACCAGCTGGCCCGGCGGGGCTCCAGTTGTGGTGGAGCGGCCGCCGGGGTAAAGCAGCCGGCCCGGCCGGGCTGGGGTTGTGGTGGAGCGGCCGCCGGGGTCAGGAAGCCTGCCCGGCCGGGCTCGGTCGGTTCTGGAGCGGCCGCCCGGGTCAACCAGCTGGCCCGGCGGGGCTCCGGTTGTGGTGGAGCGGCCGCCGGGGTCAGGAAGCCGGCCCGGCCGGGCTCGGTCGTTTGTGGAGCGGCCGCCCGGGTCAACCAGCTGGCCTGGCGGGGCTCTGGTTGTGGTGGAGCGGCCGCCGGGGTAAAGCAGCCGGCTCGGCCGGGCTCGGGGTGTGGTGGAGCGGCCGCCCGTGTCAGGAAGCCGGCCCGGCCGGGCTCGGTCGGTTGTGGAGCGGCTCACGGGTCAACCAGCTGGCCCGGCGGGGCTCCGGTTGTGGTGGAGCGGCTGCCGGGGTAAAGCAGCCGGCCCGGCCGGGCTGGGGTTGTGGTGGAGCGGCCGCCGGGGTCAGGAAGCCGGCCCGGCCGGGCTCGGTCGTTTGTGGAGCGGCCGCCCGGGTCAACCAGCTGGCCCGGCGGGGCTCCGGTTGTGGTGGAGCGGCCGCCGGGGTAAAGCAGCCGACCCGGCCCGGCTCGGGGTGTGGTGGAGCGGCCGCCGGGGTCAGGAAGCCGGCCCGGCCGGGCTCGGTCGGTCGTGGAGCGGCCGCCCGGGTCAACCAGCTTGCCCGGCGGGGATCCGGTTGTGGTGGAGCGGCCGCCGGGGTAAAGCAGCCGGCCCGGCCGGGCTCGGGGTGTGGTGGAGCGGCCGCCCGGGTCAGGAAGCCGGCCCGGCCGGGCTCGGTCGGTTGTGGAGCGGCCGCCAGGGTCAACTAGCTGGCCCGGCGGGGCTCCGGTTGTGGTGGAGCGGCCGCCGGGGTAAAGCAGCCGGCCCGGCCGGGCTGGGGGTGTGGTGGAGCGGCCGCCCAGGTCAGGAAGCCGGCCCGGCCGAGCTCGGTCGGTTGTGGAGCGGCTCTCGGGTCAACCAGCTGGCCCGGCGGGGCTCCGGTTGTGGTGGAGCGGCCGCCGGGGTAAAGCAGCCGGCCCGGCCGGGCTGGGGGTGTGGTGGAGCGGCCGCCCGGGTCAGGAGGCCGGCCCGGCCAGGCTCGGTCTGTGGTGGAGCGGCCGCCCGGGTCAACCAGCTGGCCTGGCGGGGCTCCGTTTGTGGTGGAGCGGCCGCCGGGGTAAAGCAGCCGGCCCGGCCGGGCTTGGGTAGTGGTGGAGCGGCCGCCGGGGTCAGGAAGCCGGCCCGGCCGGGCTCGGTCGGTTGTGGAGCGGCCGCCCGGGTCAACCAGCTGGCCTGGCGGGGCTCCGGTTGTGGTGGAGCGGCCGCCGGGGTAAAGCAGCCGGCCCGGCCCGGCTCGAGGTGTCGTGGAGCGGCCGCCCGGGTCAGGAAGCCGGCCCGGCCGGGCTCGGTCGGTTGTGGAGCGGCCGCCCGGGTCAACCAGCTGGCCCGGCGGGGCTCCGGTTGAGGTGGAGCGGCCGCCGGGGTAAAGCAGCCGGCCCGCCGGGCTCGGGGTGTGGTGGAGCGGCCGCCCGGGCCAGGAAGCCGGCCCGGCCGAGCTCGGTCGTTTGTGGAGCGGCTCCCGGGTCAACCAGCTGGCCCGGCGGGGCTCCGGTTGTGGTGGAGCTGCCGCCGGGGTAAAGCAGCCGGCCCGGCCGGGCTGGGGGTGTGGTGGAGCGGCCGCCCGGGTCAGGAAGCCGGCCCGGCCGGGCTCGGTCGGTTGTGGAGCGGCCGCCCGGGTCAACCAGCTGGCCCGGCGGGGCTCCGGTTATGGTGGAGCGGCCGCCGGGGTAAAGCAGCCGGCCCGGCCGGGCTCGGGGTGTGGTGGAGCGGCAGCCCGGGTCAGGAGGCCGGCCCGGCCGGGCTGGGTCTGTGGTGGAGCGGCCGCCCGGGTCAACCAGCTGGCCCGGCGGGGCTCCGGTTGTGGTGGAGCGGCCGCCGGGATAAAGCAGCCGGCCCGGCCGTCCTCGGGGTGTGGTGGAGCGGCCGCCCGGGTCAGGAAGCCGGCCCGGCCGGGCTCGGTCGGTTGTGGAGCGGCTCCCGGGTCAACCAGCTGGCCCGGCGGGGATCTGGTTGTAGTGGAGCGGCCGCCGGGGTAAAGCAGCCGGCCCGGCCCGGCTCGGGGTGTGGTGGAGCGGCCGCCCGTGTCAGGAAGCCGGCCCGGCCGGGCTCGGTCGGTTGTGGAGCGGCCGCCCGGGTCAACCAGCTGGCCCGGTGGGGCTCCGGTTGTGGTGGAGCTGCCGCCGGGGTAAAGCAGCCGGCCCGGCCGGACTGGGGGTGTGGTGGAGCGGCCGCCCGGGTCAGGAAGCCGGCCCGGCCGGACTCGGTCGGTTGTGGAGCGGCCGCCGGGGTCAACCAGCTGGCCCGGCGGGGCTCCGGTTGTGGTGGAGCGGCCGCCGGGGTAAAGCAGCCGGCCCAGCCGGGCTGGGGTTGTGGTGGAGCGGCCGCCGGGGTCAGGAAGCCGGCCCGGCCGGGCTCGGTCGGTTGTGGAGCGGCCGCCCGGGTCAACCAGCTGGCTCGGCGGGGCTCCGGTTGTGGTGGAGCGGTCGCCGGGGTAAAGCAGCCGGCCCGGCCCGGCTCGGGGTGTGGTGGAGCGGCCGCCCGGGTCAGGAAGCCGGCCCGGCCGGGCTCGGTCGGTTGTGGAGCGGCCGCCCGGGTCAACCAGCTGGCCCGGCGGGGCTCCGGTTGTGGTGGAGCGGCCGCCGGGGTAAAGCAGCCGGCCCGGCCGTCCTCGGGGTGTGGTGGAGCGGCCGCCCGGGTCAGGAAGCCGGCCCGGCCAAGCTCGGTCGTTTGTGGAGCGGCTCCCGTGTCAACCAGCTGGCCCGGCGGGGCTCCGGTTGTGGTGGAGCTGCCGCCGGGGAAAAGCAGCCGGCCCGGCCGGGCTGGGGGTGTGGTGGAGCGGCCGCCCGGGTCAGGAAGCCGGCCCGGCCGGACTCGGTCGGTTGTGGAGCGGCCGCCCGGGTCAACCAGCTGGCCCGGCGGGGCTCCGGTTATGGTGGAGCGGCCGCCGGGGTAAAGCAGCCGGCCCGGCCGGGCTTGGGGTGTGGTGGAGCGGCAGCCCGGGTCAGGAGGCCGGCCCGGCCGGGCTGGGTCTGTGGTGGAGCGGCCGCCCGGGTCAACCAGCTGGCCCGGCGGGGCTCCGGTTGTGGTGGAGCGGCCGCCGGGATAAAGCAGCCGGCCCGGCCCGGCTCGAGGTGTGGTGGAGCGGCCGCCCGGGTCACGAAGCCGGCCCGGCCGGGCTCGGTCGGTTGTGGAGCGGCCGCCCGGGTCAACCAGCTGGCCCGGCGGGGCTCCGGTTGAGGTGGAGCGGCCGCCCGGGTCAACCAGCTGGCCCGGCGGGGCTCCGGTTGTGGTGGAGCTGCCGCCGGGGTAAAGCAGCCGGCCCGGCCGGGCTGGGGGTGTGGTGGAGCGGCCGCCCGGGTCAGGAAGCCGGCCCGCCCGGACTCGGTCGGTTGTGGAGCGGCCGCCCGGGTCAACCAGCTGGCCCGGCGGGGCTCCGGTTATGGTGGAGCGGCCGCCGGGGTAAAGCAGCCGGCTCGGCCGGGCTCGGGGTGTGGTGGAGCGGCAGCCCGGGTCAGGAGGCCGGCCCGGCCGGGCTCGGTCTGTGGTGGAGCGGCCGCCCGGGTCAACCAGCTGGCCTGGCGAGGCTCCGGTTGTGGTGGAGCGGCCGCCGGGGTAAAGCAGCCGGCCCGGCCGGGCTCGGGGTGTGGTGCAGCGGCCGCCCGTGTCAGGAAGCCGGCCTGGCCGGGCTCGGTCGGTTGTGGAGCGGCTCCCGGGTCAACCAGCTGGCCCGGCGGGGCTCCGGTTGTGGTGGAGCGGCTGCCGGGGTAAAGCAGCTGGCCCGGCCGGGCTGGGGGTGTGGTGGAGCGGCCGCCCGGGTCAGGAGGCCGGCCCGGCCGGGCTCGGTCTGTGGTGGAGCGGCCGCCCGGTTCAACCAGCTGGCCCGGCGGGGCTCCAGTTGTGGTGGAGCGGCCGCCGGGGTAAAGCAGCCGGCCCGGCCGGGCTGGGGTTGTGGTGGAGCGGCCGCCGGGGTCAGGAAGCCGGCCCGGCCGGGCTCGGTCGGTTGTGGAGCGGCCGCCCGGGTCAACCAGCTGGCCCAGCGGGGCTCCGGTTGTGGTGGAGCGGCCGCCGGGGTCAGGAAGCCGGCCCGGCCGGGCTCGGTCGGTTGTGGAGCGGCCGCCCGGGTCAACCAGCTGGCCTGGCGGGGCTCTGGTTGTGGTGGAGCGGCCGCCGGGGTAAAGCAGCCGGCCCGGCCGGGCTCGGGGTGTGGTGGAGCGGCCGCCCGTGTCAGGAAGCCGGCCCGGCCGGGCTCGGTCGGTTGTGGAGCGGCTCCCGGGTCAACCAACTGGCCCGGCGGGGCTCCGGTTGTGGTGGAGCGGCTGCCGGGGTAAAGCAGCCGGCCCGGCCGGGCTGGGGTTGTGGTGGAGCGGCCGCCGGGGTCAAGAAGCCGGCCCGGCCGGGCTCGGTCGGTCGTGGAGCGGCCGCCCGGGTCAACCAGCTGGCCCGGCGGGGCTCCGGTTGTGGTGGAGCGGCCGCCGGGGTAAAGCAGCCGACCCGGCCCGGCTCGGGGTGTGGTGGAGCGGCCGCCGGGGTCAGGAAGCCGGCCCGGCCGGGCTCGGTCGGTCGTGGAGCGGCCGCCCGGGTCAACCAGCTGGCCCGGCGGGGATCCGGTTGTGGTGGAGCGGCCGCCGGGGTAAAGCAGCCGGCCCGGCCGTCCTCGGGGTGTGGTGGAGCGGCCGCCCGGGCCAGGAAGCCGGCCCGGCCGAGCTCGGTCGTTTGTGGAGCGGCTCCCGGGTCAACCAGCTGGCCCGGCGGGGCTCCGGTTGTGGTGGAGCTGCCGCCGGGGTAAAGCAGCCGGCCCGGCCGGGCTGGGGGTGTGGTGGAGCAGCCGCCCGGGTCAGGAAGCCGGCCCGGCCGGGCTCGGTCGGTTGTGGAGCGGCCGCCCGGGTCAACCAGCTGGCCCGGCGGGGCTCCGGTTATGGTGGAGCGGCCGCCGGGGTAAAGCAGCCGGCCCGTCCGGGCTCGGGGTGTGGTGGAGCGGCAGCCCGGGTCAGGAGGCCGGCCCGGCCGGGCTGGGTCTGTGGTGGAGCGGCCGCCCGGGTCAACCAGCTGGCCCGGCGGGGCTCCGGTTGTGGTGGAGCGGCCGCCGGGATAAAGCAGCCGGCCCGGCCGTCCTCGGGGTGTGGTGGAGCGGCCGCCCGGGTCAGGAACCCGGCCCGGCCCGGCTCGGTCGGTTGTGGAGCGGCTCCCGGGTCAACCAGCTGGCCCGGCGGGGATCCGGTTGTGGTGGAGCGGCCGCCGGGGTAAAGCAGCCGGCCCGGCCCGGCTCGGGGTGTGGTGGAGCGGCCGCCCGTGTCAGGAAGCCGGCCCGGCCAGGCTCGGTCGGTTGTGGAACGGCCGCCCGGGTCAACCAGCTGGCCCGGTGGGGCTCCGGTTGTGGTGGAGCTGCCGCCGGGGTAAAGCAGCCGGCCCGGCCGGGCTGGGGGTGTGGTGGAGCGGCCGCCCGGGTCAGGAAGCCGGCCCGGCCGGACTCGGTCGGTTGTGGAGCGGCCGCCGGGGTCAACCAGCTGGCCCGGCGGGGCTCCGGTTGTGGTGGAGCGGCCGCCGGGGTAAAGCAGCCGGCCCAGCCGGGCTGGGGTTGTGGTGGAGCGGCCGCCGGGGTCAGGAAGCCGGCCCGGCCGGGCTCGGTCGGTTGTGGAGCGGCCGCCCGGGTCAACCAGCTGGCCTGGCGGGGATCCGGTTGTGGTGGAGCGGCCGCCGGGGTAAAGCAGCCGGCCCGGCCGGGCTCGGGGTGTGGTGGAGCGGCCACCCGGGTCAGGAAGTCGGCCCGGCCGTGCTCGGTCGGTTGTGGAGCGGCCGCCAGGGTCAACCAGCCGGCCCGGCCGGGCTCGGGGTGTGGTGGAGCGGCCGCCCGTGTCAGGAAGCCGGCCCGGCCGGGCTCGGTCGGTTGTGGAGCGGCCGCCCGGGTCAACCAGGTGGCCCAGTGCGGCTTTGGTTGTGGTGGAGCTGCCGCCGGGGTAAAGCAGCCGGCCCGGCCGGGCTGGGGGTGTGGTGGAGCGGCCGCCCGGGTCAGGAAGCCGGCCCGGCCGGACTCGGTCGGTTGTGGAGCGGCCGCCGGGGTCAACCAGCTGGCCCGGCGGGGCTCCGGTTGTGGTGGAGCGGCCGCCGGGGTAAAGCAGCCGGCCCAGCCGGGCTGGGGTTGTGGTGGAGCGGCCGCCGGGGTCAGGAAGCCGGCCCGGCCGGGCTCGGTCGGTTGTGGAGCGGCCGCCCGGGTCAACCAGCTGGCCTGGCGGCGCTCCGGTTGTGGTGGAGCGGCCGCCGGGGTAAAGCAGCCGGCCCGGCCCGGCTCGGGGTGTGGTGGAGCGGCCGCCCGGGTCAGGAAGCCGGCCCGGCCGGGCTCGGTCGGTTGTGGAGCGGCCGCCCGGGTCAACCAGCTGCCCCGACGGGGATCCGGTTGTGGTGGAGCGGCCGCCGGGGTAAAGCAGCCGGCCCGGCCGGGCTCGGGGTGTGGTGGAGCGGCCGCCCGGGTCAGGAAGCCGGCCCGGCCGGGCTCGGTCGGTTGTGGAGCGGCCGCCCGGGTCAACCAGCTGGCCCGGCGGGGCTCCGGTTGTGGTGGAGCGGCCGCCGGGGTAAAGCAGCCGGCCCGGCCGGGCTCGGGGTGCGGTGGAGCGGCAGCTCGGGTCAGGAGGCCCGCCCGGCCGGGCTGGGTCTGTGGTGGAGAGGCCGCCCGGGTCAACCAGCTGGCCCGGCAAGGATCCGGTTGTGGTGGAGCGGCCGCCGTGGTAAAGCAGCCGGCCCGGCCGGGCTCGGGGTGTGGTGGAGCGGCCGCCCGGGTCAGGAAGCCGGCCCGGCCCGGCTCGGTCGGTTGTTGAGCGGCCGCCCGGGTAAACCAGTTGGCCCGGCGGGGCTCCGGTTGTGGTGGAGCGGCCGCCGTGGTAAAGCAGCCGGCCCGGCCGGGCTCGGGGTGTGGTGGAGCGGCCGCCCGGGTCAGGAAGCCTGCCCCGCCGGACTCGGTCGGTTGTGGAGCGGCCGCCCGGGTCAACCAGCTGGCCCGGCGGGGCTCCGGTTGTGGTGGAGCGGCCGCCCGGGTCAGGAAGCCTGACCGGCCAGGCTCGGTCTGTGGTGGAGCGGCCGCCCGGGTCAGGAGGCCGGCCCGGCCAGGCTCGGTCTGTGGTGGAGCGGCCGCCCGGGTAAACCAGCTGGCCCGGCGGGGCTGGGGTTGTGGTGGAGCGGCCCCCGGGGTCAGGAAGCCGGCCCGGCCGGGCTCGGTCGGTTGTGGAGGGGCCGCCCGGGTCAATCAGCTGGCCCGGCGGCGCTCCGGTTGTGGTGGAGCGGCCGCCTGGGTAAAGCAGCCGGCACGGCCCGGCTCGGGGTGTGGTGGAGCGGCCGCCCGGGTCAGGAAGCCGGACCGGCCGGGCTCGTTCGGTTGTGGAGCGGCCGCCCGGGTCAACCAGCTGGCCCGGCGGGGATCCGGTTGTGGTGGAGCGGCCGCCGGGGTAAAGCAGCCGGCCCGGCCGGGCTCGGGGTGTGGTGGAGCGGCCGCCCGGGTCAGGAAGCCGGCCCGTCCGGGCTCGGTCGGTTTTGGAGGGGCCGCCAGGGTCAACCAGCTGGCCCGGCGGGGCTCCGGTTGTGGTGGAGCGGCCGCCCGGGTCAGGAAGCCTGACCGGCCAGGCTCGGTCTGTGGTGGAGCGGCCGCCCGGGTCAGGAGGCCGGCCCGGCCAGGCTCGGTCTGTGGTGGAGCGGCCGCCCGGGTAAACCAGCTGGCCCGGCGGGGCTGGGGTTGTGGTGGAGCGGCCCCCGGGGTCAGGAAGCCGGCCCGGCCGGGCTCGGTCGGTTGTGGAGGGGCCGCCCGGGTCAATCAGCTGGCCCGGCGGCGCTCCGGTTGTGGTGGAGCGGCCGCCTGGGTAAAGCAGCCGGCACGGCCCGGCTCGGGGTGTGGTGGAGCGGCCGCCCGGGTCAGGAAGCCGGACCGGCCGGGCTCGTTCGGTTGTGGAGCGGCCGCCCGGGTCAACCAGCTGGCCCGGCGGGGATCCGGTTGTGGTGGAGCGGCCGCCGGGGTAAAGCAGCCGGCCCGGCCGGGCTCGGGGTGTGGTGGAGCGGCCGCCCGGGTCAGGAAGCCGGCCCGTCCGGGCTCGGTCGGTTTTGGAGGGGCCGCCAGGGTCAACCAGCTGGCCCGGCGGGGCTCCGGTTGTGGTGGAGCGGCCGCCGGGGTAAAGCAGCCGGCCCGGCCGGGCTGGGGTTGTGGTGGAGCGGCCGCCGGGGTCAGGAAGCCGGCCCGGCCGGGCTCGGTCGGTTGTGGAGCGGCCGCCCGGGTCAACCAGCTGGCCCGGCGGGGCTCCGGTTGTGGTGGAGCGGCCGCCGGGGTAAAGCAGCCGACCCGGCCCGGCTCGGGGTGTGGTGGAGCGGCCGCCCGGGTCAGGAAGCCGGCCCGGCCGGGCTAGTCGGTTGTGGAGCGGTCGCCCGGGTCAACCAGCTGGCCCGGCGGGGATCCGGTTGTGGTGGAGCGGCCGCCGGGGTAAAGCAGCCGGCCCGGCCATGCTCGGGGTGTGGTGGAGCGGCTGCCCGTGTCAGGAAGCCGGACCGTCCGGGCTCGGTCGGTTGTGGAGCGGCCGCCAGGGTCAACCAGCTGGCCCGGCGGGGCTCCGGTTGTGGTGGAGCGGCCGCCGGGGTAAAGCAGCCGGCCCGGCCGGACTCGGGGTGTGGTGGAGCGGCCGCCCGGGTCAGGAAGCCGGCCCGGCCGAGCTCGGTCGGTTGTGGAGCGGCTCCCGGGTCAACCAGCTGGCCCGGCGGGGCTCCGGTTGTGGTGGAGCGGCCGCCGGGGTAAAGCAGCCGGCCCGGCCGGGCTCGGGGTGCGGTGGAGCGGCAGCTCGGGTCAGGAGGCCCGCCCGGCCGGGCTGGGTCTGTAGTGGAGAGGCCGCCCGGGTCAACCAGCTGGCCCGGCAAGGATCCGGTTGTGGTGGAGCGGCCGCCGTGGTAAAGCAGCCGGCCCGGCCGGGCTCGGGGTGTGGTGGAGTGGCCGCCCGGGTCAGGAAGCCGGCCCGGCCGGGCTCGGTCGGTTGTTGAGCGGCCGCCCGGGTAAACCAGCTGGCCCGGCGGGGCTCCGGTTGTGGTGGAGCGGCCGCCGGGGTAAAGCAGCCGGCCCAGCCGGGCTGGGGTTGTGGTGGAGCGGCCGCCGGGGTCAGGAAGTCGGCCCGGCCGGGCTCGGTCGGTTGTGGAGCGGCCGCCCGGGTCAACCAGCTGGCCCGGCGGGGATCCGGTTGTGGTGGAGCGGCCGCCGGGGTAAAGCAGCCGGCCCGGCCCAGCTCGTAGTGTGGTGGAGCGGCCGCCCGGGTCAGGAAGACGGCCCGGCCGGGCTCGGTCGGTTGTGGAGCGGCCGCCCGGGTCAACCAGCTGGCCTGGCGGCGCTCCGGTTGTGGTGGAGCGGCCGCGGGGGTAAAGCAGCCGGCCCGGCCCGCCTCGGGGTGTGGTGGAGCGGCCGCCCGGGTCAGGAAGCCGGCCCGGCCGGGCTCGGTCGGTTGTGGAGCGGCCGCCCGGGTCAACCAGCTGGCCCGGCGGGGCTCCGGTTGTGGTGGAGCGGCCGCCGGGGTAAAGCAGCCGGCCCGGCCCGGATCGGGGTGTGTTGGAGCGGCCGCCCGGGTCAGGAAGCCGGCCCGGCCGGGCTCGGTCGGTTGTGGAGCGGCCGCCCGGGTCAACCAGCTGGCCCGGCGTGGCTCCGGTTGTGGTGGAGCGGCCGCCGGGGTAAAGCAGCCGGCCCGGCCGTCCTCGGGGTGTGGTGGAGCGGCCGCCCGGGACAGGAAGCCGGCCCGGCCGAGCTCGGTCGTTTGTGGAGCGGCTCCCCGGTCAACCAGCTGGCCCGGCGGGGCTCCGGTTGTGGTGGAGCTGCCGCCGGGGTAAAGCAGCCGGCCCGGCCGGGCTGGGGGTGTGGTGGAGCGGCCGCCCGGGTCAGGAAGCCGGCCCGGCCGGACTCGGTCGGTTGGGGAGCGGCCGCCCGGGTCAACCAGCTGGCCCGGCGGGGCTCCGGTTATGGTGGAGCGGCCGCCCGGGTAAAGCAGCCGGCCCGGCCGGGCTCGGGGTGTGGTGGAGCGGCAGCCCGGGTCAGGAGGCCGGCCCGGCCGGGCTGGGTCTGTGGTGGAGCGGCCGCCCGGGTCAACCAGCTGGCCCGGCGGGGCTCCGGTTGTGGTGGAGTGGCCGCCGGGATAAAGCAGCCGGCCCGGCCCAGCTCGGAGTGTGGTGGAGCGGCCGCCCGGGTCAGGAAGCCGGCCCGGTCGGGCTTGGTCGGTTGTGGAGCGGCTCCCGGGTCAACCAGCTGTCCCGGCGGGGCTCCGCTTGTGGTGGAGCGGCCGCCGGGGTAAAGCAGCCGGCCCGGCCGGGCTTGGGTTGTGGTGAAGCGGCCGCTCGGGTCAGGAAGCCGGCCCGGCCGGGCTCGGTCGGTTGTGGAGCGGCCGCCCGGGTCAACCAGCTGGCCTGGCGGGGCTCCGGTTGTGGTGGAGCGGCCGCCGGGGTAAAGCAGCCGGCCCGGCCCGGCTCGAGGTGTGGTGGAGCGGCCGCCCGGGTCACGAAGCCGGCCCGGTCGGGCTCGGTCGGTTGTGGAGCGGCCGCCCGGGTCAACCAGCTGGCCCGGCGGGGCTCCGGTTGAGGTGGAGCGGACGCCGGGGTAAAGCAGCCGGCCCGCCGGGCTCGGGGTGTGGTGGAGCGGCCGCCCGGGTCAGGAAGCCGGCCCGGCCGAGCTCGGTCGGTTGTGGAGCGGCTCCCGGGTCAACCAGCTGGCCCGGCGGGGCTCCGGTTGTGGTGGAGCGGCCGCCGGGGTAAAGCAGCCGGCCCGGCCGGGCTGGGGGTGTGGTGGAGCGGCCGCCCGGGTCAGGAGGCCGGCCCGGCCGGGCTCGGTCTGTGGTGGAGCGGCCGCCCGGGTCAACCAGCTGGCCCGGCGGGGCTCCGGTTGTGGTGGAGCGGCCGCCGGGGTAAAGCAGCCGGCCCGGCCGGGCTGGGGTTGTGGTGGAGCGGCCGCCGGGGTCAGGAAGCCGGCCCGGCCGGGCTCGGTCGGTTGTGGAGCGGCCGCCCGGGTCAACCAGCTGGCCCGGCGGGGATCCGGTTGTGGTGGAGCGGCCGCCGGGGTAAAGCAGCCGGCCCGGCCGGGCTCGGGGTGTGGTGGAGCGGCCGCCCGGGTCAGGAAGCCGGCCCGGCCGTTCTCGGTCGGTTGTGGAGCGGCCGCCAGAGTCAACCAGCTGGCCCGGCGGGGCTCCGGTTGTGGTGGAGCGGCCGCCGGGGTAAAGCAGCCGGCCCGGCCGGGCTCGGGGTGTGGTGGAGCGGCCGCCCGGGTCAGGAAGCCGGCCCGGCCGAGCTCGGTCGGTTGTGGAGCGGCTCTCGGGTCAACCAGCTGGCCCGGCGGGGCTCCGGTTGTGGTGGAGCGGCCGCCGGGGTAAAGCAGCCGGCCCGGCCAGGCTGGGGGTGTGGTGGAGCGGCCGCCCGGGTCAGGAGGCCGGCCCGGCCAGGCTCGGTCTGTGGTGGAGCGGCCGCCCGGGTCAACCAGCTGGCCTGGCGAGGCTCCGGTTGTGGTGGAGCGGCCGCCGGGGTAAAGCAGCTGGCCCGGCCGGGCTCGGGGTGTGGTGCAGCGGCCGCCCGTGTCAGGAAGCCGGCCCGGCCGGGCTCGGTCGGTTGTGGAGCGGCTCCGGGGTCAACCAGCTGGCCCGGCGGGGCTCCGGTTGTGGTGGAGCGGTTGCCGGGGTAAAGCAGCCGCCCCGGCCGGGCTGGGGGTGTGGTGGAGCGGCCGCCCGGGTCAGGAGGCCGGCCCGGCCAGGCTCGGTCTGTGGTGGAGCGGCCGCCCGGTTCAACCAGCTGGCCCGGCGGGGCTCCAGTTGTGGTGGAGCGGCCGCCGGGGTAAAGCAGCCGGCCCGGCCGGGCTGGGGTTGTGGTGGAGCGGCCGCCGGGGTCAGGAAGCCGGCCCGGCCGGGCTCGGTCGGTTGTGGAGCGGCCGCCCGGGTCAACCAGCTGGCCCGGCGGGGCTCCGGTTGTGGTGGAGCGGCCGCCGGGGTCAGGAAGCCGGCCCGGCCGGGCTCGGTCGGTTGTGGAGCGGCCGCCTGGGTCAACCAGCTGGCCTGGCGGGGCTCTGGTTGTGGTGGAGCGGCCGCCGGGGTAAAGCAGCCGGCCCGGCCGGGCTCGGGGTGTGGTGGAGCGGCCGCCCGTGTCAGGAAGCCGGCCCGGCCGGGCTCGTTCGGTTGTGGAGCGGCTCCAGGGTCAACCAGCTGGCCCGGCGGGGCTCCGGTTGTGGTAAAGCGGCTGCCGGGGTAAAGCAGCCGGCCCGGCCGTGCTGGGGGTGTGGTGGAGCGGCCGCCCGGGTCAGGAGGCCGGCCCGGACGGGCTCGGTTTGTGGTGGAGCGGCCGCCCGGTTCAACCAGCTGGCCAGGCGTGGCTCCAGTTGTGGTGGAGCGGCCGCCGGGGTAAAGCAGCCGGCCCGGCCGGGCTCGGGGTGTGGTGGAGCGGCCGCCCGGGTCAGGAAGCCGGCTCGGCCGGGCTCGGTCGGTTGTGGAGCGGCCGCCCGGGTCAACCAGCTGGCCCGGCGGGGCTCCGGTTGAGGTGGAGCGGCCGCCGGGGTAAAGCAGCCGGCCCGCCGGGCTCGGGGTGTGGTGGAGCGGCCGCCCGGGTCAGGAAGCCGGCCCGGCCGAGCTCGGTCAGTTGTGGAGCGGCTCCCGGGTCAACCAGCTGGCCCGGCGGGGCTCCGGTTGTGGTGGAGCGGCCGCCGGGGTAAAGCAGCCGGCCCGGCCGGGCTGGTGGTGTTGTGGAGCGGCCGCCCGGGTCAGGAGGCCGGCCCGGCCGGGCTGGGTCTGTGGTGGAGCGGCCGCCCGGGTCAACCAGCTGGCCCGGCGGGGCTCCGGTTGTGGTGGAGCGGCCGCCGGGGTAAAGCAGCCGGCCCGGCCGGGCTGGGGTTGTGGTGGAGCGGCCGCCGGGGTCAGGAAGCCGGCCCGGCCGGGCTCGGTCGGTTGTGGAGCGGCCGCCCGGGTCAACCCGCTGGCCCGGCGGGGCTCCGGTTGTGGTGGAGCGGCCGCCGGGGTAAAGCAGCCGACCCGGCCCGGCTCGGGGTGTGGTGGAGCGGCCGCCCGGGTCAGGAAGCCGGCCCGCCCGGGCTCGGTCGGTTGTGGAGCGGCCGCCAGGGTCAACCCGCTGGCCCGGCGGGGCTCCGGTTGTGGTGGAGCGGCCGCCGGGGTAAAGCAGCCGACCCGGCCCGGCTCGGGGTGTGGTGGAGCGGCCGCCCGGGTCAACCAGCTGGCCTGGCGGGGATCCGGTTGTGGTGGAGCGGCCGCCGGGGTAAAGCAGCCGGCCCGTCCCGGCTCGGGGTGTGGTGGAGCGGCCGCCCGGGTCAGGAAGCCGGCCCGGCCGGGCTCGGTCGGTTGTGGAGCGGCCGCCGGGGTCAACCAGCTGGCCCGGCGGGGCTCCGGTTGTGGTGGAGCGGCCGCCGGGGAAAAGCAGCCGGCCCGGCCGTCCTCGGGGTGTGGTGGAGCGGCCGCCCGGGCCAGGAAGCCGGCCCGGCCGAGCTCGGTCGTTTGTGGAGCGGCTCCCGGGTCAACCAGCTGGCCCGGCGGGGCTCCGGTTGTGGTGGAGCTGCCGCCGGGGTAAAGCAGCCGGCGCGGCCGGGCTGGGGGTGTGGTGGAGCGGCCGCCCGGGTCAGGAAGCCGGCCCGGCCGGGCTCGGTCGGTTGTGGAGCGGCCGCCTGGGTCAACCAGCTGGCTCGGCGGGGCTCCGGTTATGGTGGAGCGGCCGCCGGGGTAAAGCAGCCGGCCCGGCCGGGCTCGGGGTGTGGTGGAGCGGCAGCCCGGGTCAGGAGGCCGGCCCGGCCGGGCTGGGTCTGTGGTGGAGCGGCCGCCCGGGTCAACCAGCTGGCCCGGCGGGGCTCCGGTTGTGGTGGAGCGGCCGCCGGGATAAAGCAGCCGGCCCGGCCGTCCTCGGGGTGTGGTGGAGCGGCCGCCAGGGTCAGGAAGCCGGCCCGGCCGTGCTCGGTCGGTTGTGGAGCGGCTCCCGGGTCAACCAGCTGGCCCGGCGGGGATCGGGTTGTGGTGGAGCGGCCGCCGGGGGTAAAGCAGCCGGCCCGGCCGGGCTGGGGGTGTGGTGGAGCGGCCGCCCGGGTCAGGAGGCCGGCCCGGCCGGGCTCGGTCTGTGGTGGAGCGGCCGCCCGGGTCAACCAGCTGGCCCGGCGGGGCTCCGGTTGTGGTGGAGCGGCCGCCGGGGTAAAGCAGCCGGCCCGGCCGGGCTGGGGTTGTGGTGGAGCGGCCGCCGGGGTCAGGAAGCCGGCCCGGCCGGGCTCGGTCGGTTGTGGAGCGGCCGCCCGGGTCAACCAGCTGGCCCGGCGGGGATCCGGTTGTGGTGGAGCGGCCGCCGGGGTAAAGCAGCCGGCCCGGCCGGGCTCGGGGTGTGGTGGAGCGGCCGCCCGGGTCAGGAAGCCGGCCCGGCCGTTCTCGGTCGGTTGTGGAGCGGCCGCCAGAGTCAACCAGCTGGCCCGGCGGGGCTCCGGTTGTGGTGGAGCGGCCGCCGGGGTAAAGCAGCCGGCCCGGCCGGGCTCGGGGTGTGGTGGAGCGGCCGCCCGGGTCAGGAAGCCGGCCCGGCCGAGCTGGGTCGGTTGTGGAGCGGCTCTCGGGTCAACCAGCTGGCCCGGCGGGGCTCCGGTTGTGGTGGAGCGGCCGCCGGGGTAAAGCAGCCGGCCCGGCCAGGCTGGGGGTGTGGTGGAGCGGCCGCCCGGGTCAGGAGGCCGGCCCGGCCAGGCTCGGTCTGTGTTGGAGCGGCCGCCCGGGTCAACCAGCTGGCCTGGTGAGGCTCCGGTTGTGGTGGAGCGGCCGCCGGGGTAAAGCAGCCGGCCCGGCCAGGCTCGGGGTGTGGTGCAGCGGCCGCCCGTGTCAGGAAGCCGGCCCGGCCGGGCTCGGTCGGTTGTGGAGCGGCTCCGGGGTCAACCAGCTGGCCCGGCGGGGCTCCGGTTGTGGTGGAGCGGCTGCCGGGGTAAAGCAGCCGGCCCGGCCGGGCTGGGGGTGTGGTGGAGCGGCCGCCCGGGTCAGGAGGCCGGCCCGGCCAGGCTCGGTCTGTGGTGGAGCGGCCGCCCGGTTCAACCAGCTGGCCCGGCGGGGCTCCAGTTGTGGTGGAGCGGCCGCCGGGGTAAAGCAGCCGGCCCGGCCGGGCTGGGGTTGTGGTGGAGCGGCCGCCGGGGTCAGGAAGCCGGCCCGGCCGGGCTCGGTCGGTTGTGGAGCGGCCGCCCGGGTCAACCAGCTGGCCCTGCGGGGCTCCGGTTGTGGTGGAGCGGCCGCCGGGGTCAGGAAGCCGGCCCGGCCGGGCTCGGTCGGTTGTGGAGCGGCCGCCCGGGTCAACCAGCTGGCCTGGCGGGGCTCTGGTTGTGGTGGAGCGGCCGCCGGGGTAAAGCAGCCGGCCCGGCCGGGCTCGGGGTGTGGTGGAGCGGCCGCCCGTGTCAGGAAGCCGGCCCGGCCGGGCTCGTTCGGTTGTGGAGCGGCTCCCGGGTCAACCAGCTGGCCCGGCGGGGCTCCGGTTGTGGTAAAGCGGCTGCCGGGGTAAAGCAGCCGGCCCGGCCGTGCTGGGGGTGTGGTGGAGCGCCCGCCCGGGTCAGGAGGCCGGCCCGGACGGGCTCGGTTTGTGGTGGAGCGGCCGCCCGGTTCAACCAGCTGGCCCGGCGTGGCTCCAGTTGTGGTGGAGCGGCCGCCGGGGTAAAGCAGCCGGCCCGGCCGGGCTCGGGGTGTGGTGGAGCGGCCGCCCGGGTCAGGAAGCCGGCTCGGCCGGGCTCGGTCGGTTGTGGAGCGGCCGCCCGGGTCAACCAGCTGGCCCGGCGGGGCTCCGGTTGAGGTGGAGCGGCCGCCGGGGTAAAGCAGCCGGCCCGCCGGGCTCGGGGTGTGGTGGAGCGGCCGCCCGGGTCAGGAAGCCGGCCCGGCCGAGCTCGGTCAGTTGTGGAGCGGCTCCCGGGTCAACCAGCTGGCCCGGCGGGGCTCCGGTTGTGGTGGAGCGGCCGCCGGGGTAAAGCAGCCGGCCCGGCCGGGCTGGTGGTGTGGTGGAGCGGCCGCCCGGGTCAGGAGGCCGGCCCGGCCGGGCTGGGTCTGTGGTGGAGCGGCCGCCCGGGTCAACCAGCTGGCCCGGCGGGGCTCCGGTTGTGGTGGAGCGGCCGCCGGGGTAAAGCAGCCGGCCCGGCCGGGCTGGGGTTGTGGTGGAGCGGCCGCCGGGGTCAGGAAGCCGGCCCGGCCGGGCTCGGTCGGTTGTGGAGCGGCCGCCAGGGTCAACCCGCTGGCCCGGCGGGGCTGCGGTTGTGGTGGAGCGGCCGCCGGGGTAAAGCAGCCGACCCGGCCCGGCTCGGGGTGTGGTGGAGCGGCCGCCCGGGTCAGGAAGCCGGCCCGGCCGGGCTCGGTCGGTTGTGGAGCGGCCGCCCGGGTCAACCAGCTGGCCTGGCGGGGATCCGGTTGTGGTGGAGCGGCCGCCGGGGTAAAGCAGCCGGCCCGGCCGGGCTCGGGGTGTGGTGGAGCGGCCACCCGGGTCAGGAAGCCGGCCCGGCCGTGCTCGGTCGGTTGTGGAGCGGCCGCCAGGGTCAACCAGCCGGCCCGGCCGGGCTCGGGGTGTGGTGGAGCGGCCGCCCGTGTCAGGAAGCCGGCCCGGCCGGGCTCGGTCGGTTGTGGAGCGGCCGCCCGGGTCAACCAGCTGGCCCAGTGGGGCTTTGGTTGTGGTGGAGCTGCCGCCGGGGTAAAGCAGCCGGCCCGGCCGGGCTGGGGGTGTGGTGGAGCGGCCGCCCGGGTCAGGAAGCCGGCCCGGCCGGACTCGGTCGGTTGTGGAGCGGCCGCCGGGGTCAACCAGCTGGCCCGGCGGGGCTCCGGTTGTGGTGGAGCGGCCGCCGGGGTAAAGCAGCCGGCCCAGCCGGGCTGGGGTTGTGGTGGAGCGGCCGCCGGGGTCAGGAAGCCGGCCCGGCCGGGCTCGGTCGGTTGTGGAGCGGCCGCCCGGGTCAACCAGCTGGCCTGGCGGCGCTCCGGTTGTGGTGGAGCGGCCGCCGGGGTAAAGCAGCCGGCCCGGCCCGGCTCGGGGTGTGGTGTTGCGGCGGCCCGGGTCAGAAAGCCGCCCCGGCCGGGCTCGGTCGGTTGTGGAGCGGCCGCCCGGGTCAACCAGCTGCCCCGACGGGGATCCGGTTGTGGTGGAGCGGCCGCCGGGGTAAAGCAGCCGGCCCGGCCGGGCTCGGGGTGTGGTGGAGCGGCCGCCCGGGTCAGGAAGCCGGCCCGGCCGGGCTCGGTCGGTTGTGGAGCGGCCGCCCGGGTCAACCAGCTGGCCCGGCGGGGCTCCGGTTGAGGTGGAGCGGCCGCCGGGGTAAAGCAGCCGGCCCGCCGGGCTCGGGGTGTGGTGGAGCGGCCGCCCGGGTCAGGAAGCCGGCCCGGCCGAGCTCGGTCAGTTGTGGAGCGGCTCCCGGGTCAACCAGCTGGCCCGGCGGGGCTCCGGTTGTGGTGGAGCGGCCGCCGGGGTAAAGCAGTCGGCCCGGCCGGGCTGGTGGTGTGGTGGAGCGGCCGCCCGGGTCAGGAGGCCGGCCCGGCCGGGCTGGGTCTGTGGTGGAGCGGCCGCCCGGGTCAACCAGCTGGCCCGGCGGGGCTCCGGTTGTGGTGGAGCGGCCGCCGGGGTAAAGCAGCCGGCCCGGGCGGGCTGGGGTTGTGGTGGAGCGGCCGCCGGGGTCAGGAAGCCGGCCCGGCTGGGCTCGGTCGGTTGTGGAGCGGCCGCCCGGGTCAACCCGCTGGCCCGGCGGGGCTCCGGTTGTGGTGGAGCGGCCGCCGGGGTAAAGCAGCCGACCCGGCCCGGCTCGGGGTGTGGTGGAGCGGCCGCCCGGGTCAGGAAGCCGGCCCGGCCGGGCTCGGTCGGTTGTGGAGCGGCCGCCCGGGTCAACCAGCTGGCCTGGCGGGGATCCGGTTGTGGTGGAGCGGCCGCCGGGGTAAAGCAGCCGGCCCGGCCGGGCTCGGGGTGTGGTGGAGCGGCCACCCGGGTCAGGAAGCCGGCCCGGCCGTGCTCGGTCGGTTGTGGAGCGGCCGCCAGGGTCAACCAGCCGGCCCGGCCGGGCTCGGGGTGTGGTGGAGCGGCCGCCCGTGTCAGGAAGCCGGCCCGGCCGGGCTCGGTCGGTTGTGGAGCGGCCGCCCGGGTCAACCAGCTGGCCCAGTGGGGCTTTGGTTGTGGTGGAGCTGCCGCCGGGGTAAAGCAGCCGGCCCGGCCGGGCTGGGGGTGTGGTGGAGCGGCCGCCCGGGTCAGGAAGCCGGCCCGGCCGGACTCGGTCGGTTGTGGAGCGGCCGTCGGGGTCAACCAGCTGGCCCGGCGGTGCTCCGGTTGTGGTGGAGCGGCCGCCGGGGTAAAGCAGCCGGCCCAGCCGGGCTGGGGTTGTGGTGGAGCGGCCGCCGGGGTCAGCAAGCCGGCCCGGCCGGGCTCGGTCGGTTGTGGAGCGGCCGCCCGGGTCAACCAGCTGGCCTGGCGGCGCTCTGGTTGTGGTGGAGCGGCCGCCGGGGTAAAGCAGCCGGCCCGGCCCGGCTCGGGGTGTGGTGGAGCGGCCGCTCGGGTCAGGAAGCCGCCCCGGCCGGGCTCGGTCGGTTGTGGAGCGGCCGCCCGGGTCAACCAGCTGCCCCGACGGGGATCCGGTTGTGGTGGAGCGGCCGCCGGGGTAAAGCAGCCGGCCCGGCCGGGCTCATGGTGTGGTGGAGCGGCCGCCCGGGTCAGGAAGCCGGCCCGGCCGGGCTCGGTCGGTTGTGGAGCGGCCGCCCGGGTCAACCAGCTGGCCCGGCGGGGCTCCGGTTGTGGTGGAGCGGCCGCCGGGGTAAAGCAGCCGGCCCGGCCGTCCTCGGGGTGTGGTGGAGCGGCCGCCCGGGCCAGGAAGCCGGCAGGGCCGAGATCGGTCGTTTGTGGAGCGGCTCCCGGGTCAACCAGCTGGCCCGGCGGGGCTCCGGTTGTGGTGGAGCTGCCGCCGGGGTAAAGCAGCCGGCCCGGCCGGGCTGGGGGTGTGGTGCAGCGGCCGCCCGGGTCAGGAAGCCGGCCCGGCCGGGCTCGGTCGGTTGTGGAGCGGCCGCCCGGGTCAACCAGCTGGCCCGGCGGGGCTCCGGTTATGGTGGAGCGGCCGCCGGGGTAAAGCAGCCGGCCCGGCCGGGCTCGGGGTGTGGTGGAGCGGCAGCCCGGGTCAGGAGGCCGGCCCGGCCGGGCTGGGTCTGTGGTGGAGCGGCCGCCCGGGTGAACCAGCTGGCCCGGCGGGGCTCCGGTTGTGGTGGAGCGGCCGCCGGGATAAAGCAGCCGGCCCGGCCGTCCTCGGGGTGTGGTGGAGCGGCCGCCCGGGTCAGGAACCCGGCCCGGCCCGGCTCGGTCGGTTGTGGAGCGGCTCCCGGGTCAACCAGCTGGCCCGGCGGGGATCCGGTTGTGGTGGAGCGGCCGCCGGGGTAAAGCAGCCGGCCCGGCCCGGCTCGGGGTGTGGTGGAGCGGCCGCCCGTGTCAGGAAGCCGGCCCGGCCGGGCTCGGTCGGTTGTGGAGCGGCCGCCCGGGTCAACCAGCTGGCCCGGTGGGGCTCCGGTTGTGGTGGAGCTGCCGCCGGGGTAAAGCAGCCGGCCCGGCCGGGCTGGGGGTGTGGTGGAGCGGCCGCCCGGGTCAGGAAGCCGGCCCGGCCGGACTCGGTCGGTTGTGGAGCGGCCGCCGGGGTCAACCAGCCGGCCCGGCCGGGCTCGGGGTGTGGTGGAGCGGCCGCTCGTGTCAGGAAGCCGGCCCGGCCGGGCTCGGTCGGTTGTGGAGCGGCCGCCCGGGTCAACCAGCTGGCCCAGTGGGGCTTTGGTTGTGGTGGAGCGGCCGCCGGGGTAAAGCAGCCGGCCCGGCCGGGCTGGGGTTGTGGTGGAGAGGCCGCCGGGGTCAGGAAGCCGGCCCGGCCGGGCTCGGTCGGTTGTGGAGCGGCCGCCCGGGTCAACCAGCTGGCCCGGCGGGGCTCCGGTTGTGGTGGAGCGGCGGCCGGGGTAAAGCAGCCGACCCGGGCGGCTCGGGGTGTGGTGGAGCGGCCGCCCGGGTCAGGAAGCCGGCCCGGCCGGGCTGGGTCTGTGGTGGAGCGGCCGCCCGGGTCAACCAGCTGGCCCGGCAGGGATCCGGTTGTGGTGGAGCGGCCGCCGGGGTAAAGCAGCCGGCCCGGCCGGGCTCGGGGTGTGGTGAAGCGGCCGCCCGGGTCAGGAGGCCGTCCTGCCCGGGCTCGATCTGTGGTGGAGCGGCCGCCCGGGTAAACCAGGTGGCCCGGCGGGGATCCGGTTGTGGTGGAGCGGCCACCGGGGTAAAGCAGCCGGCCCGGCCGGGCTCGGGGTGTGGTGGAGCGGCCGCCCGGGTCAGGAAGGCGGCCCGGCCGAACTCGATCGGTTGTGGAGCGGGCGCCCGGGTCAACCAGCTGGCCCGGCGGGGATCCGGTTGTGGTGGAGCGGCCGCCGGGGTAAAGCAGCCGGCACGGCCGAGCTCGGGTTGTGTTGGAGCGGCCGCCCGGGTCAGGAGGCCGGCCCGGCCGGGCTGGGTCTGTGGTGGAGCGGCCGTTCGGGTCAACCAGCTGGCCCGGCGCGGCTCCGGTTGTGGTGGAGCGGCCGCCGGGGTAAAGCAGCCGGCACGGCCGGGCTCGGGGTGTGGTGGAGCGGCCGCCCGGGTCAGGAGGCCGGCCCGGCCGAGATCGGTCGGTTGTGGAGCGGCCGCCCGGGTCAACCAGATGGCCCGGCGGGGCTCCGGTTGTGGTGGAGCGGCCGCCGGGGTAAAGCAGCCGGCCCGGACGGGCTCGGGGTGTGGTGGAGCGGCCGCCCGGGTCAGGACGCCGGCCTGGCCGGGCTCGGACCGTGATTGAGCGGCCGCCCGGGTAAACCAGCTGGCCCGGCAGGGATCCGGTTGTGGTGGAGCGGCCACCGGGGTAAAGCAGCCGCCGCGGCCGGGCTCGGGGTGTGGCGGAGCGGCCGCCCGGGTCAGGAAGCCGGCCCGGCCGAGCTCGGTCGGTTGTGGAGCGCCCGCCCGGGTCAACCAGCTGGCCCGGCGGGGATCCGGTTGTGGTGGAGCGGCCGCCCGGGTCAGGAGGCCGGCCCGGCCGGGCTGGGTCTGTGGTGGAGCGGCCGCCCGAGTCAACCAGCTGGCCCGGCGTGGCTCCGGTTGTGGTGGAGCGGCCGCCGGGGTAAAGCAGCCAGCCCGGCCGGGCTCGGGGTGTGGTGGAGCGGCCGCCCGGGTCAGGAAGGCGGCCCGGCCGAACTCGATCGGTTGTAGAGCGGGCGCCCGGGTCAACCAGCTGGCCCGGCGGGGCTCCGGTTGTGGTGGAGCGGCCGCCGGGGTAAAGCAGCCGGCACGGCCGGGCTCGGGGTGTGGTGGAGCGGCCGCCCGGGTCAGGAGGCCGGCCCGGCCGGGCTGGGTCTGTGGTGGAGCGGCCGCCCGGGTCAACCAGCTGGCCCGGCGCGGCTCCGGTTGTGGTGGAGCGGCCGCCGGGGTAAAGCAGCCGGCACGGCCGGGCTCGGGGTGTGGTGGAGCGGCCGCCCGGGTCAGGAGGCCGGCCCGGCCGAGCTCCGTCGGTTGTGGAGCGGCCGCCCGGGTCAACCAGCTGGCCCAGCGGGGCTCCGGTTGTGGTGGAGCGGCCGCCGGGGTAAAGCAGCCGGTCCGGCCGGGCTCGGCGTGTGGTGGAGCGGCCGCCCGGGTCAGGAGGCCGGCCTGGCCGGGCTCGGTCTGTGGTGGAGCGGCCGCCCGGGTAAACCAGCTGGCCCGGCGGGGATCCGGTTGTGGTGGAGCGGCCACCGGGGTAAAGCAGCCGCCCCGGCCGGGCTCGGGGTGTGGTGGAGCGGCCGTCCGGGTCAGGAAGCCGGCCCGGCCGAGCTCGGTCGGTTGTGGAGCGGCCGCCCGGGTCAACCAGCTGGCCCGGCGGGGCTCCGGTTGTGGTGGAGCAGCCGCCGTGGTAAAGCAGCAGGCCAGGGCGGGCTGGGGGTGTGGTGGAGCGGCCGCCGGGTCAAGAGGCCGGCCCGGCCGGGCTGGGTCTGTGGTGGAGCGGCCGCCCGGGTCAACCAGGTGGCCCGGCGGGGCTCCGGTTGTGGTGGAGCGGCCGCCGGGGTAAAGCAGCCGGCCCGGCCGGGCTCGGGGTGTGGTGGAGCGGCCGCCCGGGTCAGGAAGGCAGCCCGGCCGAACTCGATCGGTTGTGGAGCGGGCGCCCGGGTCAACCAGCTGGCCCGGCGGGGCTCCGGTTGTGGTGGAGCGGCCGCCGGGGTAAAGCAGCCGGCCCGGCCGGGCTCGGGGTGGGGTGGATCGGCCGCCCAGGTCAGGATGCCGGCCCGGCCGGGCTCGGTCTGTGGTGGAGCGTCCGCCCGGGTCCGGAAGCCGGCCCGGCCGAGCTCGGTCTGTGGTGGAGCGGCCGCCCGGGTCAACCAGCTGGCCCGGCGTGGCTCCGGTTGTGGTGGAGCGGCCGCCGGGGTAAAGCAGCCGGCCCGGCCGGGCTCGGGGTGTGGTGGAGCGGCCGCCCGGGTCAGGAGGCCGGCCCGGCCGGGCTCGGTCTGTGGTGGAGCGGGCGCCCGGGTCAACCAGCTGGCCCGGCGGGGCTCCGGTTGTGGTAGAGCGACTGCCGGGGTAAAGCAGCCGATCCGGCCGGGCTCGGGGTGTGGTGGATCGGCCGCCCAGGTCAAGAGGCCGGCCCGGCCGGGCTCGGTCTGTGGTGGAGCGGCCGCCCGGGTCAACCAGCTGGCCCGGCGTGGCTCCGGTTCTGCTGGAGCGGCCGCCGGGGTAAAGCAGCCGGCCTGGCCGGGCTGGGGGTGTTGTGGAGCGCCCGCCCGTGTCAGTAAGCCGGCCCGGCCGAGCTCCGTCGGTTGTGGAGCGGCCGCCCGGGTCAACCAGCTGGCCCGGCGGGGCTCCGGTTGTGGTGGAGCGGCCGCGGGGGTAAAGCAGCCGGCACGGCCGGGCTCGGGGTGTGGTGGAGCGGCCGCCCGGGTCACGAGGCCGGCCCGGCCGAGATCGGTCGGTTGTGGAGCGGCCGCCCGGGTCAACCAGGTGGCCCGGCGGGGCTCCGGTTGTGGTGGAGCGGCCGCGGGGGTAAAGCAGCCGGCCCGGCCGGGCTCGGGGTGTGGTGGAGCGGTAGCCCGGGTCAGGAAGCCCGCCCGGCCGAGCTCGGTCGGTTGTGGAGCGGCCGCCCGGGTCAACCAGGTGGCCCGGCGAGGCACCGGTTGTGGTGGAGCAGCCGCCGGGGTAAAGCAGCCGGCCCGGCCGGGCTCGGGGTGTGGTGGAGCGGCCGCCCGGGTCAGGAGGCCGGCCCGGCCGAGATCGGTCGGTTGTGGAGCGGCCGCCCGGGTCAACCAGCTGGCCCGGCGGGGCTCCGGTTGTGGTGGAGCGGCCGCCGGGGTAAAGCAGCCGGTCCGGCCGGGCTCGGGGTGTGGTGGAGCGGCCGCCCAGGTCAGGAGGCCGGCCCGGCCGGGCTCGGTCTGTGGTGGAGCGGCCGCCCGGGTCAACCAGCTGGCTTGGCGTGGCTCCGGTTCTGCTGGAGCAACCGCCGGGGTAAAGCAGCCCGCCCGGCCTGGCTGGGGGTGTGGTGGAGCGCCCGCCCGTGTCAGGAAGCCGGCCCGGCCGAGCTCCGTCGGTTGTGGAGCGGCCGCCAGGGTAAACCAGCTGGCCCGGCGGGGCTCCGGTTGTGGTGGAGCGGCCGCCCGGGTCAGGAGGCCGGCCCGGCCGGGCTGGGTCTGTGGTGGAGCGGCGGCCCTGGTCAACCAGCTGGCCCGGCGGGGCTCCGGTTGTGGTGGAGCGGCCGCCGGGGTAAAGCAGCCGGCCCGGCCGGGCTCGGGGTGTGGTGGAGCGGCCGCCCGGGTCCGGTAGCCGGCCCGGCCGAGCTCGGTCTGTGGTGGAGCGGCCGCCCGGGTCAACCAGCTGGCCCGGCGGGGCTCCGGTTGTGGTGGAGCGGCCGCCGGGGTAAAGCAGCCGGCCCGGCCGGGCTGGGGGTGTGGTGGAGCGGCCGCCCGGGTCAGGACGCCGGCCTGGCCGGGCTCGGACCGTGGTGGAGCGGCCGCCCGGGTAAACCAGCTGGCCCGGCAGGGATCCGGTTGTGGTGGAGCGGCCACCGGGGTAAAGCAGCCGCCGCGGCCGGGCTCGGGGTTTGGCGGAGCGGCCGCCCGGGTCAGGAAGCCGGCCCGGCCGAGCTCGGTCGGTTGTGGAGCGCCCGCCCGGGTCAACCAGCTGGCCCGGCGGGGATCCGGTTGTGGTGGAGCGGCCGCCCGGGTCAGGAGGCCGGCCCGGCCGGGCTGGGTCTGTGGTGGAGCGGCCGCCCGGGTCAACCAGCTGGCCCGGCGTGGCTCCGGTTGTGGTGGAGCGGCCGCCGGGGTAAAGCAGCCAGCCCGGCCGGGCTCGGGGTGTGGTGGAGCGGCCGCCCGGGTCAGGAAGGCGGCCCGGCCGAACTCGATCGGTTGTGGAGCGGGCGCCCGGGTCAACCAGCTGGCCCGGCGGGGCTCCGGTTGTGGTGGAGCGGCCGCCGGGGTAAAGCAGCCGGCACGGCCGGGCTCGGGGTGTGGTGGAGCGGCCGCCCGGGTCAGGAGGCCGGCCCGGCCGGGCTGGGTCTGTGGTGGAGCGGCCGCCCGGGTCAACCAGCTGGCCCGGCGCGGCTCCGGTTGTGGTGGAGCGTCCGCCGGGGTAAAGCAGCCGGCACGGCCGGGCTCGGGGTGTGGTGGAGCGGCCGCCCGGGTCAGGAGGCCGGCCCGGCCGAGCTCCGTCGGTTGTGGAGCGGCCGCCCGGGTCAACCAGCTGGCCCAGCGGGGCTCCGGTTGTGGTGGAGCGGCCGCCGGGGTAAAGCAGCCGGTCCGGCCGGGCTCGGCGTGTGGTGGAGCGGCCGCCCGGGTCAGGATGCCGGCCTGGCCGGGCTCGGTCTGTGGTGGAGCGGCCGCCCGGGTAAACCTGCTGGCCCGGCGGGGATCCGGTTGTGGTGGAGCGGCCACCGGGGTAAAGCAGCCGCCCCGGCCGGGCTCGGGGTGTGGTGGAGGGGCCGTCCGGGTCAGGAAGCCGGCCCGGCCGAGCTCGGTCGGTTGTGGAGCGGCCGCCCGGGTCAACCAGCTGGCCCGGCGGGGCTCCGGTTGTGGTGGAGCAGCCGCCGTGGTAAAGCAGCAGGCCAGGGCGGGCTGGGGGTGTGGTGGAGCGGCCGCCGGGTCAAGAGGCCGGCCCGGCCGGGCTGGGTCTGTGGTGGAGCGGCCGCCCAGGTCAACCAGGTGGCCAGGCGGGGCTCCGGTTGTGGTGGAGCGGCCGCCGGGGTAAAGCAGCCGGCCCGGCCGGGCTCGGGGTGTGGTGGAGCGGCCCGCCCGGGTCAGGAAGGCAGCCCGGCCGAACTCGATCGGTTGTGGAGCGGGCGCCCGGGTCAACCAGCTGGCCCGGCGGGGCTCCGGTTGTGGTGGAGCGGCCGCCGGGGTAAAGCAGCCGGCCCGGCCGGGCTCGGGGTGTGGTGGATCGGCCGCCCAGGTCAGGATGCCGGCCCGGCCAGGCTCGGTCTGTGGTGGAGCGCCCGCCCGGGTCCGGAAGCCGGCCCGGCCGAGCTCGGTCTGTGGTGGAGCGGCCGCCCGGGTCAACCAGCTGGCCCGGCGTGGCTCCGGTTGTGGTGGAGCGGCCGCCGGGGTAAAGCAGCCGGCCCGGCCGGGCTCGGGGTGTGGTGGAGCGGCCGCCCGGGTCAGGAGGCCGGCCCGGCCGGGCTCGGTCTGTGGTGGAGCGGGCGCCCGGGTCAACCAGCTGGCCCGGCGGGGCTCCGGTTGTGGTGGAGCGACTGCCGGGGTAAAGCAGCCGATCCGGCCGGGCTCGGGGTGTGGTGGATCGGCCGCCCAGGTCAAGAGGCCGGCCCGGCCGGGCTCGGTCTGTGGTGGAGCGGCCGCCCGGGTCAACCAGCTGGCCCGGCGTGGCTCCGGTTCTGCTGGAGCGGCCGCCGGGGTAAAGCAGCCGGCCCGGCCGGGCTGGGGGTGTTGTGGAGCGCCCGCCCGTGTCAGTAAGCCGGCCCGGCCGAGCTCCGTCGGTTGTGGAGCGGCCGCCCGGGTCAACCAGCTGGCCCGGCGGGGCTCCGGTTGTGGTGGAGCGGCCGCCGGGGTAAAGCAGCCGGCACGGCCGGGCTCGGGGTGTGGTGGAGCGGCCGCCCGGGTCACGAGGCCGGCCCGGCCGAGATCGGTCGGTTGTGGAGCGGCCGCCCGGGTCAACCAGGTGGCCCGGCGGGGCTCCGGTTGTGGTGGAGCGGCCGCGGGGGTAAAGCAGCCGGCCCGGCCGGGCTCGGGGTGTGGTGGAGCGGTAGCCCGGGTCAGGAAGCCCGCCCGGCCGAGCTCGGTCGGTTGTGGAGCGGCCGCCCGGGTCAACCAGGTGGCCCGGCGAGGCTCCGGTTGTGGTGGAGCAGCCGCCGGGGTAAAGCAGCCGGCCCGGCCGGGCTCGGGGTGTGGTGGAGCGGCCGCCCGGGTCAGGAAGCCGGCCCGGCCGAGCTCCGTCGGTTGTGGAGCGGCCGCCCGGGTCAACCAGCTGGCCCGGCGGGGCTCCGGTTGTGGTGGAGCGGCCGCCGGGGTAAAGCAGCCGGCCCGGCCGGGCTGGGGGTGTGGTGGAGCGGCCGCCCGGGTCAGGACGCCGGCCTGGCCGGGCTCGGACCGTGGTGGAGCGGCCGCCCGGGTAAACCAGCTGGCCCGGCAGGGATCCGGTTGTGGTGGAGCGGCCACCGGGGTAAAGCAGCCGCCGCGGCCGGGCTCGGGGTTTGGCGGAGCGGCCGCCCGGGTCAGGAAGCCGGCCCGGCCGAGCTCGGTCGGTTGTGGAGCGCCCGCCCGGGTCAACCAGCTGGCCCGGCGGGGATCCGGTTGTGGTGGAGCGGCCGCCCGGGTCAGGAGGCCGGCCCGGCCGGGCTGGGTCTGTGGTGGAGCGGCCGCCCGGGTCAACCAGCTGGCCCGGCGTGGCTCCGGTTGTGGTGGAGCGGCCGCCGGGGTAAAGCAGCCAGCCCGGCCGGGCTCGGGGTGTGGTGGAGCGGCCGCCCGGGTCAGGAAGGCGGCCCGGCCGAACTCGATCGGTTGTGGAGCGGGCGCCCGGGTCAACCAGCTGGCCCGGCGGGGCTCCGGTTGTGGTGGAGCGGCCGCCGGGGTAAAGCAGCCGGCACGGCCGGGCTCGGGGTGTGGTGGAGCGGCCGCCCGGGTCAGGAGGCCGGCCCGGCCGGGCTGGGTCTGTGGTGGAGCGGCCGCCCGGGTCAACCAGCTGGCCCGGCGCGGCTCCGGTTGTGGTGGAGCGGCCGCCGGGGTAAAGCAGCCGGCACGGCCGGGCTCGGGGTGTGGTGGAGCGGCCGCCCGGGTCAGGAGGCCGGCCCGGCCGAGCTCCGTCGGTTGTGGAGCGGCCGCCCGGGTCAACCAGCTGGCCCAGCGGGGCTCCGGTTGTGGTGGAGCGGCCGCCGGGGTAAAGCAGCCGGTCCGGCCGGGCTCGGCGTGTGGTGGAGCGGCCGCCCGGGTCAGGAGGCCGGCCTGGCCGGGCTCGGTCTGTGGTGGAGCGGCCGCCCGGGTAAACCAGCTGGCCCGGCGGGGATCCGGTTGTGGTGGAGCGGCCACCGGGGTAAAGCAGCCGCCCCGGCCGGGCTCGGGGTGTGGTGGAGCGGCCGTCCGGGTCAGGAAGCCGGCCCGGCCGAGCTCGGTCGGTTGTGGAGCGGCCGCCCGGGTCAACCAGCTGGCCCGGCGGGGCTCCGGTTGTGGTGGAGCAGCCGCCGTGGTAAAGCAGCAGGCCAGGGCGGGCTGGGGGTGTGGTGGAGCGGCCGCCGGGTCAAGAGGCCGGCCCGGCCGGGCTGGGTCTGTGGTGGAGCGGCCGCCCAGGTCAACCAGGTGGCCCGGCGGGGCTCCGGTTGTGGTGGAGCGGCCGCCGGGGTAAAGCAGCCGGCCCGGCCGGGCTCGGGGTGTGGTGGAGCGGCCGCCCGGGTCAGGAAGGCAGCCCGGCCGAACTCGATCGGTTGTGGAGCGGGCGCCCGGGTCAACCAGCTGGCCCGGCGGGGCTCCGGTTGTGGTGGAGCGGCCGCCGGGGTAAAGCAGCCGGCCCGGCCGGGCTCGGGGTGTGGTGGATCGGCCGCCCAGGTCAGGATGCCGGCCCGGCCAGGCTCGGTCTGTGGTGGAGCGCCCGCCCGGATCCGGAAGCCGGCCCGGCCGAGCTCGGTCTGTGGTGGAGCGGCCGCCCGGGTCAACCAGCTGGCCCGGCGTGGCTCCGGTTGTGGTGGAGCGGCCGCCGGGGTAAAGCAGCCGGCCCGGCCGGGCTCGGGGTGTGGTGGAGCGGCCGCCCGGGTCAGGAGGCCGGCCCGGCCGGGCTCGGTCTGTGGTGGAGCGGGCGCCCGGGTCAACCAGCTGGCCCGGCGGGGCTCCGGTTGTGGTGGAGCGACTGCCGGGGTAAAGCAGCCGATCCGGCCGGGCTCGGGGTGTGGTGGATCGGCCGCCCAGGTCAAGAGGCCGGCCCGGCCAGGCTCGGTCTGTGGTGGAGCGGCCGCCCGGGTCAACCAGCTGGCCCGGCGTGGCTCCGGTTCTGCTGGAGCGGCCGCCGGGGTAAAGCAGCCGGCCCGGCCGGGCTGGGGGTGTTGTGGAGCGCCCGCCCGTGTCAGTAAGCCGGCCCGGCCGAGCTCCGTCGGTTGTGGAGCGGCCGCCCGGGTCAACCAGCTGGCCCGGCGGGGCTCCGGTTGTGGTGGAGCGGCCGCCGGGGTAAAGCAGCCGGCACGGCCGGGCTCGGGGTGTGGTGGAGCGGCCGCCCGGGTCACGAGGCCGGCCCGGCCGAGATCGGTCGGTTGTGGAGCGGCCGCCCGGGTCAACCAGGTGGCCCGGCGGGGCTCCGGTTGTGGTGGAGCGGCCGCGGGGGTAAAGCAGCCGGCCCGGCCGGGCTCGGGGTGTGGTGGAGCGGTAGCCCGGGTCAGGAAGCCCGCCCGGCCGAGCTCGGTCGGTTGTGGAGCGGCCGCCCGGGTCAACCAGGTGGCCCGGCGAGGCTCCGGTTGTGGTGGAGCAGCCGCCGGGGTAAAGCAGCCGGCCCGGCCGGGCTCGGGGTGTGGTGGAGCGGCCGCCCGGGTCAGGAAGCCGGCCCGGCCGAGCTCCGTCGGTTGTGGAGCGGCCGCCCGGGTCAACCAGCTGGCCCGGCGGGGCTCCGGTTGTGGTGGAGCGGCCGCCGGGGTAAAGCAGCCGGCCCGGCCGGGCTGGGGGTGTGGTGGAGCGGCCGCCCGGGTCAGGACGCCGGCCTGGCCGGGCTCGGACCGTGGTGGAGCGGCCGCCCGGGTAAACCAGCTGGCCCGGCAGGGATCCGGTTGTGGTGGAGCGGCCACCGGGGTAAAGCAGCCGCCGCGGCCGGGCTCGGGGTTTGGCGGAGCGGCCGCCCGGGTCAGGAAGCCGGCCCGGCCGAGCTCGGTCGGTTGTGGAGCGCCCGCCCGGGTCAACCAGCTGGCCCGGCGGGGATCCGGTTGTGGTGGAGCGGCCGCCCGGGTCAGGAGGCCGGCCCGGCCGGGCTCGGTCTGTGGTGGAGCGGCCGCCCGGGTCAACCAGCTGGCCTGGCGAGGCTCCGGTTGTGGTGGAGCGGCCGCGGGGGTAAAGCAGCCGGCCCGGCCCGGCTCGGGGTGTGGTGGAGCGGCCGCCCGGGTCAGGAAGCCGGCCCGGCCGGGCTCGGTCGGTTGTGGAGCGGCCGCCCGGGTCAACCAGCTGGCCCGGCGGGGCTCCGGTTGTGGTGGAGCGGCCGCCGGGGTAAAGCAGCCGGCCCGGCCCGGATCGGGGTGTGGTGGAGCGGCCGCCCGGGTCAGGAAGCCGGCCCGGCCGGGCTCGGTCGGTTGTGGAGCGGCCGCCCGGGTCAACCAGCTGGCCCGGCGGGGCTCCGGTTGTGGTGGAGCGGCCGCCGGGGTAAAGCAGCCGGCCCGGCCGTCCTCGGGGTGTGGTGGAGCGGCCGCCCGGGACAGGAAGCCGGCCCGGCCGAGCTCGGTCGTTTGTGGAGCGGCTCCCGGGTCAACCAGCTGGCCCGGCGGGGCTCCGGTTGTGGTGGAGCTGCCGCCGGGGTAAAGCAGCCGGCCCGGTCGGGCTGGGGGTGTGGTGGAGCGGCCGCCCGGGTCAGGAAGCCGGCCCGGCCGGACTCGGTCGGTTGGGGAGCGGCCGCCCGGGTCAACCAGCTGGCCCGGCGGGGCTCCGGTTATGGTGGAGCGGCCGCCGGGGTAAAGCAGCCGGCCCGGCCGGGCTCGGGGTGTGGTGGAGCGGCAGCCCGGGTCAGGAGGCCGGCCCGGCCGGGCTGGGTCTGTGGTGGAGCGGCCGCCCGGGTCAACCAGCTGGCCCGGCGGGGCTCCGGTTGTGGTGGAGCGGCCGCCGGGATAAAGCAGCCGGCCCGGCCCAGCTCGGAGTGTGGTGGAGCGGCCGCCCGGGTCAGGAAGCCGGCCCGGCCGGGCTTGGTCGGTTGTGGAGCGGATCCCGGGTCAACCAGCTGTCCCGGCGGGTCTCCGGTTGTGGTGGAGCGGCCGCCGGGGTAAAGCAGCCGGCCCGGCCGGGCTGGGGTTGTGGTGAAGCGGCCGCCCGGGTCAGGAAGCCGGCCCGGCCGGGTTCGGTCGGTTGTGGAGCGGCCGCCCGGGTCAACCAGCTGGCCCGGCGGGGCTCCGGTTGTGGTGGAGCGGCCGCCGGGGTAAAGCAGCCGGCCCGGCCCGGCTCGAGGTGTGGTGGAGCGGCCGCCCGGGTCACGAAGCCGGCCCGGCCGGGCTCGGTCGGTTGTGGAGCGGCCGCCCGGGTCAACCAGCTGGCCCGGCGGGGCTCCGGTTGAGGTGGAGCGGACGCCGGGGTAAAGCAGCCGGCCCGCCGGGCTCGGGGTGTGGTGGAGCGGCCGCCCGGGTCAGGAAGCCGGCCCGGCCGAGCTCGGTCGGTTGTGGAGCGGCTCCCGGGTCAACCAGCTGGCCCGGCGGGGCTCCGGTTGTGGTGGAGCGGCCGCCGGGGTAAAGCAGCCGGCCCGGCCGGGCTGGGGGTGTGGTGGAGCGGCCGCCCGGGTCAGGAGGCCGGCCCGGCCGGGCTGGGTCTGTTGTGGAGCGGCCGCCCGGGTCAACCAGCTGGCCCGGCGGGGCTCCGGTTGTGGTGGAGCGGCCGCCGGGGTAAAGCAGCCGGCCCGGCCGGGCTGGGGTTGTGGTGGAGCGGCCGCCGGGGTCAGGAAGCTGGCCCGGCCGGGCTCGGTCGGTTGTGGAGCGGCCGCCCGGGTCAACCAGCTGGCCTGGCGGGGATCCGGTTGTGGTGGAGCGGCCGCCGGGGTAAAGCAGCCGGCCCGGCCGGGCTCGGGGTGTGGTGGAGCGGCCGCCCGGGTCAGGAAGCCGGCCCGGCCCTTCTCGGTCGGTTGTGGAGCGGCCGCCAGGGTCAACCAGCTGGCCCGGCGGGGCTCCGGTTGTGGTGGAGCGGCCGCCGGGGTAAAGCAGCCGGCCCGGCCGGGCTCGGGGTGTGGTGGAGCGGCCGCCCGGGTCAGGAAGCCGGCCCGGCCGGGCTCGGTCGGTTGTGGAGCGGCCGCCCGGGTCAACCAGCTGGCTCGGCGGGGCTCCGGTTATGGTGGAGCGGCCGCCGGGGTAAAGCAGCCGGCCCGGCCGGGCTCGGGGTGTGGTGGAGCGGCAGCCCGGGTCAGGAGGCCGGCCCGGCCGGGCTGGGTCTGTGGTGGAGCGGCCGCCCGGGTCAACCTGCTGGCCCGGCGGGGCTCCGGTTGTGGTGGAGCGGCCGCCGGGATAAAGCAGCCGGCCCGGCCGTCCTCGGGGTGTGGTGGAGCGGCCGCCCGGGTCAGGAAGCCGGCCCGGCCGGGCTCGGTCGGTTGTGGAGCGGCCGCCCGGGTCAACCAGCTGGCCCGGTGGGGCTCCGGTTGTGGTGGAGCTGCCGCCGGGGTAAAGCAGCCGGCCCGGCCGGGCTGGGGGTGTGGTGGAGCGGCCGCCCGGGTCAGGAAGCCGGCCCGGCCGGACTCGGTCGGTTGTGGAGCGGCCGCCGGGGTCAACCAGCTGGCCCGGCGGGGCTCCGGTTGTGGTGGAGCGGCCGCCGGGGTAAAGCAGCCGGCCCAGCCGGGCTGGGGTTGTGGTGGAGCGGCCGCCGGGGTCAGGAAGCCGGCCCGGCCGGGCTCGGTCGGTTGTGGAGCGGCCGCCCGGGTCAACCAGCTGGCCCGGCGGGGCTCCGGTTGTGGTGGAGCGGCCGCCGGGGTAAAGCAGCCGGCCCGGCCCGGATCGGGGTGTGGTGTAGCGGCCGCGCGGGTCAGGAAGCCGGCCCAGCCGGGCTCGGTCGGTTGTGGAGCGGCCGCCCGGGTCAACCAGCTGGCCCGGCGTGGCTCCGGTTGTGGTGGAGCGGCCGCCGGGGTAAAGCAGCTGGCCCGGCCGTCCTCGGGGTGTGGTGGAGCGGCCGCCCGGGTCAGAAAGCCGGCCCGGCCGAGCTCGGTCGTTTGTGGAGCGGCTCCCGGGTCAACCAGCTGGCCCGGCGGGGCTCCGGTTGTGGTGGAGCTGCCGCCGGGGTCAAGCAGCCGGCCCGGCCGGGCTGGGGGTGTGGTGGAGCGGCCGCCCGGGTCAGGAAGCCGGCCCGCCCGGACTCGGTCGGTTGTGGAGCGGCCGCCCGGGTCAACCAGCTGGCCCGGCGGGGCTCCGGTTATGGTGGAGCGGCCGCCGGGGTAAAGCAGCCGGCCCGGCCGGGCTCGGGGTGTGGTGGAGCGGCAGCCCGGGTCAGGAGGCCGGCCCGGCCGGGCTCGGTCTGTGGTGGAGCGGCCGCCCGGGTCAACCAGCTGGCCTGGCGAGGCTCCGGTTGTGGTGGAGCGGCCGCCGGGGTAAAGCAGCCGGCCCGGCCGGGCTCGGGG
>JBAWUR020000203.1:0-42560 GCA_038363175.2 Artibeus lituratus | reverse complement strand
GTGAGAGATGGCTGTGCAGGTGAGTGATGAGTGTTCTGGTGAGTGATGTGTGTGTAGTTGAGAGATGAATGTGCAGATGAGTGATGAGCGTACAGTTCGGTCATGACTGTGCACATGAGAGATAATTGTGCAGGTCAGAGCTGGCTATGCAGGTGACAGATAGCTGTACAGGTGAGTGATAGTGTGCAGGTGAAAGGTGAGTGTGCATCTGAGAGTTGGTTTTGCAGGTGAAGGTTGAGTATGCCGTTGAGTGATGAGTATGCATTTGAGTGATGAGTGTGCAGGTGACAAATGGCCCTCCAGGTGAGTGAGCGCTGTGAAGGTGAGAGATGATTGTGCAGGTGACTGATGGCTGTGTAGGTGGGTGCTGAGTGTCCAGGTGAGAGATGGTATTTCAGGTTAGAGATGACTATGCAGTTTAATGAAGATTGTGCAGAAAGTGGCGAGCGTGCAGGCGAGAGATGTCTTGTAGGGGAGTGTCGACAGTGCAGGTGAGTGATGGCTGTGCAGTTGAGAGATGTCTCTGCAGGTGATTGAAGGCTATGCAGGTGAGAGATGAGTTTGAAGATGAGACATGATAGTGTAGGTGAAATATAACAGTGCAGGTGAATGATGAGGGTGCGGGTGAGAGATGACTGTTTCTGTCCCTGATGGCTGGGCAGTTAGAGATGATTGTGCAAAGGAGAGTGAGAGTGCAGGTGAAAGATTACTCAGCAGGCGAGTATGGATGGTGCAGAGAGTGATGGGAGTGCAAGTGAGAGATGGCTGTGTATGTGAGTAATTATTTTATAGGTGAGTGATGAGTGTGCAGGAGAGAGATGGCTGTGCCGTTGAGAGAGGTCTCAGCAAGTGATTGAAGGCTATGCAGGTGAGAGATGAGTAAGAAGATGAGACATGATAGTGCAGGTGAAATTTAACAATGCAGGTGAATGAGGAGTTTGCGGGTGAAAGATGACTGTGCCTGTCCATGATGGCTGTGCACTTAGAGATTGTGCAGGTGAGAGTTGACTGTTTATTTTTGAGATGACTTTGCAGGTGAGTGATAATGGTGAGGTTGAGAGATGGCTGTTTACGTGAGTGATGTTTGTGCAGGTTAGTGATGCCTATGGAGGTGGAGAAATGGCTGTGCAGGGGAGTGATGTGTGCGCCAGTGAGAAATGGCTTGGCGGTTAAGTGATGGGCGGGCAGGTAAGCGATTTGTATACAGGTGAGTTATGAGCGTGCAGGTGACACATGGCTGTTCAGGTGAGTGATGGCTGTGCAGGTGAGTGATAAGTGTACTGGTGAGAGATGAGAGTGCAGGTGACAGATCATTGTGAAGTTCAGGGATGGGTATGCAGGTGAGCTTGAGTATGCCAATCAGTAATGAGTGTGAAGGTGAAAGATGGCTTTGCAGGTGAGAAATGACTTTCAGTTGAAAGATGATTGTGAAGGTGAGAGATAGCTGTGCAGGTGAGAGATGGCTTTGAATGTGAGTGATGAGTGTGCAGGTGAGTTATGAGTGTGTAGTTGAGTGATGGGTGTGCAGGTGAGTGATGGCGACTCAGGTAAGAGAGTACTGTCATGGTGGAGATGGCTGTGCAGATGAGAGATGGCTGTGAAGGGGAGTGATTAGTATGCAGGTCAGAGATTGAACTGCACGTGAGAAATGACTCTGCGAGTGAGTGATGACTGTGCAGTTGAGGGATGACTGTGCAGGTGAGTGATGGTAGTGCAGGTGAGAGATGGTGTTCCAGGCGACAGATGAGTGTGCGGGTTAGAGATGGCTGTGCAGGTGGGTGATGAGTGTGCAGGTTAGAGATGACTGTGCATATGAGATATGACTGTGAAGGTGAGTGAAAATTGTGCAGGGAGTGATGAGAGTGCAAGTGAAGGTTAGAGTGCAGGTGAGTGATGGCTCTGCAGTGAGAGATGAATATGCAGGTGAGAGATAATGGTGCAGCTGAGAGATAACTCTGAAGGTGAGAGATGACTGTGCAGGTGAGAGGTAACTATGCAGGTGACTGATAATGCGGACTTGAGAGATGACTGCGCAGGTCAGTGATGATTTTGCAGTGAGAGGTGAGTGTGAAGTTGAGACATGATAGTGCATGTGAGAGTTAACTTTGCAGGTGACTCATGACGGTGCGGGTGAGAGATGACTGTGCATGTCCCGGATGGCTGGGCAGTTAGAGATGATTGCGCGAAGGAGAGTGATCATGCAGGTGAAAGATTATTCTGCAGGTTAGTAAGGATTGTGCAGAGATTGATGAGAGTGCCAATGAGAGATGGCTGTAAAGGAGAGTGACGATGGCGTAGGTGAGTGGTGGCTGTGCAGGTGAGTGATGATTGTGCAGGTGAGTGATGATGGGGCAGATGAGTGATGGCAGTGCCACTTGAGATGTCTCTGCAGGTGATTGATGGCTATGCAGGTGAGAGATGAGTGTGAAGGTGAGACATGATAGTGCCAGTGAAATGTAAACTATGCAGGTGAATGATGACGGTGAGGGTGAGATATGACTGTGCCTGACCCTGATGGCCGTGCAATTAGAGAGGATTGTGCAAAGGAGAGTGAGAGTGCAGGAGAAAGGTTACTCTGTAGGTGAGTAAAGATTGTGCATAGAGTGGTGAGAGTGCAAGTGAGAGATGGCTGTGCAGGAGAGTGATGATTGTGCATGTGAGTGATGGCTGTAGAAGTGAGAGGTGGCTGTGTATGTAATGAAGGATTGTGTAGGTGAGTGATGAGTGTGCAGGTGATAAATTGCTGTGCAGGGGAATTAGGAGTGTAGAGGTGAGTGACGACTGTTCAGTTGAGAGGAGATTGAGAATGTGAGTGATGAGTGCACAGGTGAAAGCTGAATGTGCAGGTGAGTAACAAGCGTGCAGGTGAGAGATGGTTTTCCAGGTGACAGATGAGTGTGCAGGTTAGAGACTGCTATGCAGGTGAGTGATGAGTGTGCAGGTGAGAGATGGCTATGTAGGTGAGTGATGAGTATTCAGGTGAGTGAGGTGCGTTTAGTTGAGAGTTTAGTGTGCAGATGAGCAATGCTTGTTTCGGTGAGTGATTCCTGTGAAGGGTGAGATGAGTTTGCAGTTGAGAAGTGGCTGTGCACTTGAGAGGTGACTTTGCAGGTGAATGAAGGATGTGCAGGTGAGAGATGCCTGTGAAGGTGAGTGATTGCTGTGCAAGTTAGAGACGGCTGTGCCGGTGAGTGATGAGTGTGCAGTTGAGAGATGACTGTGGAGTTTTAAGATGACTGTGCAGGTGAGTGATGGCTGTGCATGTGAGAGATGATTGTGCAGGTGAGTGATGAGTGTAGCCATGGAGTGGGAAGTGTAGGTGACCGATGATTGTGAAGTTGAGTGATGAGTATGCAGGTGAGTGTGAGTATGCCAATGAGTGATGAGTGTGAAGGTGAAAGATGGCTTTGCAGGTGAGAAATGACTTTCAGTTGAGAGATGATTGTGCAGGTGAGAGATGGCTGTGACTGTGAGTGATGAGTGTGCAGGTGAGTTATGCGTGTGTAGGTGAGTGATGGCTGTGCAGGTGAGTGGCGGCGGCTCAGGTAAGGGAGGACTGTGGCGGTGGAGACGGCTGTTCAGATGAGAGATGGCTGTGAAGAGGAGTGATTAGTGTGCAGGTCAGAGATGGCACTGCCCGTGAAAAATGACATTGGAAGTGAGTGATGACTGTGCAGTTGAGAGGTGACTGTGCAGGTGAGTAATGGTACTGCAGGTGAGAGATGGTTTTGCAGGTGAGAGATGACTGTTCAGGATAGTGATTGTTGTTCAGTTGAGAGATGACGGTGAAGGTGATTGAGGAGTGTGCAGGTGAGAGATCATTGTGCAAGTGAGATTATTGTGAAGGTGAGTAATGAGTGTGTTGGTGAGAGGTAGGTATGCAGCTGAGAAATGCGTTTGCAGGTGAGAGATAGCTATACAAGTGAGAGCTGATTGTGCAGGTGAGTGATGAGTGTGCTGGTGAGTTTGAGTATGCAGGAGAGTGATGAGTGTGAAAGTGAGAGATGGTAGTGCAGGTGAAAGATGGCTGTGAAGGTGAGAAATTTTTGTGAAAGAGAGCAATAAGTGTGTAGGTGAGTGATGAGTGTGCCGGTGAGTGATGGCTGTGATAGTGAGTAATGGTTGTGCAGGTGAGTAATGGCCGTGCAGGGGAGTGATGTGTGTGCCAGTGAGAAATGGCTTGGGAGGTGAGTGATGAGTATGCAGTTAAGTAATTTGTATATAGGTGAGTGATAAGTGTGGTGGTGACACATGGCTGTACAGGTGAGTGATGGCTGTGCAGGGGAGAGATGAGAGTGCTGGTGACCGATCATTGTGAAGTTGAGTGAAGAGTATGCAGGTGAGTGTGAGTATGCAAATGAGTGATGAGTGTGAAGTTGAGAGATGATTGTGCAGGTGAGAGATAGCTGTTCAGGTGAGAGATGGCTGTGAGTGTGAGTGAGGAGTGTGCAGGTGAGTTATGAGTGTGTAGGTGAGTGATGGGTGTGCAGGTGAGTGATGGCGGCACAGGTAAGAGATGACTGTCCCCGTGGAGATGGCTGTGCAAACGAGAGATGGCTGTGAAGGGGAGTGATTAGTATGCAGGCAGAGATTGAACTGCACGTGAGAAATGACTCTGCAAGTGAATGATGAGTGTGTAGTTGAGAAATGACTGTGCAGGTGAGTGATGGTGGTGCAGATGAAAGATGGTGTTGCAGGTGAAGGTTGAGTATGCCGTTGAGTGATGAGTATGCAGATGAATGATGAGTGTGCAGGGGAAAAATGGCTCTCCAGGTGAGTGAGCGCTGTGAAGGTGAGAGATGGTTTCGCAGGTTAGTGATGAGTGTGCAGAAGAGAGATGGCTGTGCAGTTGAGAGGAGAGTGTGCATGTGAGTTAGGAGTGTACAGGCGAGAGATGGATGTGCAAGTGAGTAATGAGTGTGCAGGTTAGAAATGGTTTTCCAGTTGAGAGATGAGTGTGCAGGTTAGAGACTCATACTCAGGTGAGTGATGGGCGTTGCAGGTGAGAGTTGGCTTTCCTGGTGCGTATGAGTGTGCAGTTTAGAGATGGCTATGAGGGTGAGAGATGGCTGTGCAGGTGAGTGATGAGTGTTCTGGTGAGTGATGTGTGTGTAGTTGAGAGATGAATGTGCAGATGAGTGATGAGCGTACAGTTCGGTCATGACTGTGCACATGAGAGATAATTGTGCAGGTCCGAGATGGCGATGCAGGTGACAGATAGCTGTACAGGTGAGTGATAGTGTGCAGGTGAAAGGTGAGTGTGCATCTGAGAGTTGGTTTTGCAGGTGAAGGTTGAGTATGCCGTTGAGTGATGAGTATGCATTTGAGTGATGAGTGTGCAGGTGACAAATAGCCCTCCAGGTGAGTGAGCGCTGTGAAGGTGAGAGATGATTGTGCAGGTGACTGATGGCTGTGTAGGTGGGTGCTGAGTGTCCAGGTGAGAGATGGTATTTCATGTTAGAGATGACTATGCAGTTTAATGAAGATTGTGCAGAAAGTGGCGAGCGTGCAGGCGAGAGATGTCTTGTAGGGGAGTGTCGACAGTGCAGGTGAGTGATGGCTGTGCAGTTGAGAGATGTCTCTGCGGGTGATTGAAGGCTATGCAGGTGAGAGATGAGTTTGAAGATGAGACATGATAGTGTAGGTGAAATGTAACAGTGCAGGTGAATGATGAGTGTGCAGGTTAGAGATGACTGTGCATATGAGATATGACTGTGAAGGTGAGTGAAAATTGTGCAGGGAGTGATGAGAGTGCAAGTGAAGGTTAGAGTGCAGGTGAGTGATGGCTCTGCAGTGAGAGATGAGTATGCAGGTGAGAGATAATGGTGCAGCTGAGAGGTAACTCTGAAGGTGAGAGATGACTGTGCAGGTGAGAGGTAACTATGCAGGTGACTGATAATGCGGACATGAGAGATGACTGCGCAGGTCAGTGATGATTTTGCAGTGAGAGGTGAGTGTGAAGTTGAGACATGATAGTGCATGTGAGAGTTAACTTTGCAGGTGACTCATGACGGTGCGGGTGAGAGATGACTGTGCATGTCCCTGATGGCTGGGCAGTTAGAGATGATTGCGCGAAGGACAGTGATCATGCAGGTGAAAGATTATTCTGCAGGTCAGTAAGGATTGTGCAGAGATTGATGAGAGTGCCAATGAGAGATGGCTGTAAAGGAGAGTGACGATGGCGTAGGTGAGTGGTGGCTGTGCAGGTGAGTGATGATGGGGCAGATGAGTGATGGCAGTGCCACTTGAGATGTCTCTGCAGGTGATTGATGGCTATGCAGGTGAGAGATGAGTGTGAAGGTGAGACATAATAGTGCCAGTGAAATGTAAACTATGCAGGTGAATGATGACGGTGAGTGTGAGATATGACTGTGCCTGACCCTGATGGCCGTGCAATTAGAGAGGATTGTGCAAAGGAGAGTGAGAGTGCAGGAGAAAGGTTACTCTGTAGGTGAGTAAAGATTGTGCATAGAGTGGTGAGAGTGCAAGTGAGAGATGGCTGTGCAGGAGAGTGATGATTGTGAATGTGAGTGATGGCTGTAGAAGTGAGAGGTGGCTGTGTATGGAATGAAGGATTGTGTAGGTGAGTGATGAGTGTGCAGGTGATAAATTGCTGTTCAGGGGAATTAGGAGTGTAGAGGTGAGTGACGACTGTTCAGTTGAGAGGAGATTGAGAATGTGAGTGATGAGTGCACAGGTGAAAGCTGAATGTGCAGGTGAGTAACAAGCGTGCAGGTGAGAGATGGTTTTCCAGGTGACAGATGAGTGTGCAGGTTAGAGACTGCTATGCAGGTGAGTGATGAGTGTGCAGGTGAGAGATGGCTATGTAGGTGAGTGATGAGTATTCAGGTGAGTGAGGTGCGTTTAGTTGAGAGTTTAGTGTGCAGATGAGCAATGCTTGTTTCGGTGAGTGATTCCTGTGAAGGGTGAGATGAGTTTGCAGTTGAGAAGTGGCTGTGCACTTGAGAGGTGACTTTGCAGGTGAATGAAGGATGTGCAGGTGAGAGATGCCTGTGAAGGTGAGTGATTGCTGTGCAAGTTAGAGACGGCTGTGCGGGTGAGTGATGAGTGTGCAGTTGAGAGATGACTGTGGAGTTTTAAGATGACTGTGCAGGTGAGTGATGGCTGTGCATGTGAGAGATGATTGTGCAGGTGAGTGATGAGTGTAGCCATGGAGTGGGAAGTGTAGGTGACCGATGATTGTGAAGTTGAGTGATGAGTATGCAGGTGAGTGTGAGTATGCCAATGAGTGATGAGTGTGAAGGTGAAAGATGGCTTTGCAGGTGAGAAATGACTTTCAGTTGAGAGATGATTGTGCAGGTGAGAGATGGCTGTGACTGTGAGTGATGAGTGTGCAGGTGAGTTATGAGTGTGTAGGTGAGTGATGGGTGTGTAGGTGAGTGGCGGCGGCTCAGGTAAGGAAGGACTGTGGCAGTGGAGACGGCTGTTCAGATGAGAGATGGCTGTGAAGGGGAGTGATTAGTATGCAGGCAGAGATTGAACTGCACGTGAGAAATGACTCTGCAAGTGAGTGATGAGTGTGTAGTTGAGAAATGACTTTGCAGGTGAGTGATGGTGGTGCAGATGAAAGATGGTGTTGCAGGTGAAGGTTGAGTATGCCGTTGAGTGATGAGTATGCAGATGAATGATGAGTGTGCAGGGGAAAAATGGCTCTCCAGGTGAGTGAGCGCTGTGAAGGTGAGAGATGGTTTCGCAGGTTAGTGATGAGTGTGCAGAAGAGAGATGGTAGTGCAGTCGAGAGGAGAGTGTGCATGTGAGTTAGGAGTGTACAGGCGAGAGATGGATGTGCAAGTGAGTAATGAGTGTGCAGGTTAGAAATGGTTTTCCAGTTGAGAGATGAGTGTGCAGGTTAGAGACTCATACTCAGGTGAGTGATGGGCGTTGCAGGTGAGAGGTGGCTTTCCTGGTGAGTATGAGTGTGCAGTTTAGAGATGGCTATGAGGGTGAGAGATGGCTGTGCAGGTGAGTGATGAGTGTTCTGGTGAGTGATGTGTGTGTAGTTGAGAGATGAATGTGCAGATGAGTGATGAGCGTACAGTTCGGTCATGACTGTGCACATGAGAGAGAATTGTGCAGGTCCGAGATGGCTATGCAGGTGACAGATAGCTGTACAGGTGAGTGATAGTGTGCAGGTGAAAGGTGAGTGTGCATCTGAGAGTTGGTTTTGCAGGTGAAGGTTGAGTATGCCGTTGAGTGATGAGTATGCATTTGAGTGATGAGTGTGCAGGTGACAAATGGCCCTCCAGGTGAGTGAGCGCTGTGAAGGTGAGAGATGATTGTGCAGGTGACTGATGGCTGTGTAGGTGGGTGATGAGTGTCCAGGTGAGAGATGGTATTTCATGTTAGAGATGACTATGCATTTTAATGAAGATTGTGCAGAAAGTGGCGAGCGTGCAGGCGAGAGATGTCTTGTAGGGGAGTGTCGACAGTGCAGGTGAGTGATGGCTGTGCAGTTGAGAGATGTCTCTGCAGGTGATTGAAGGCTATGCAGGTGAGAGATGAGTTTGAAGATGAGACATGATAGTGTAGGTGAAATGTAACAGTGCAGGTGAATGATGAGGGTGCGGGTGAGAGATGACTGTTTCTGTCCCTGATGGCTGTGCAGTTAGAGATGATTGTGCAAAGGAGAGTGAGAGTGCAGGTGAAAGATTACTCAGCAGGCGAGTATGGATGGTGCAGAGAGTGATGGGAGTGCAAGTGAGAGATTGCTGTGTATGTGAGTAATTATTTTATAGGTGAGTGATGAGTGTGCAGGAGAGAGATGGCTGTGCCGTTGAGAGAGGTCTCAGCAAGTGATAGAAGGCTATGCAGGTGAGAGATGAGTAAGAAGATGAGACATGATAGTGCAGGTGAAATTTAACAATGCAGGTGAATGAGGAGTTTGCGGGTGAAAGATGACTGTGCCTGTCCCTGATGGCTGTGCACTTAGAGATTGTGCAGGTGAGAGTTGACTGTTTATTTTTGAGATGACTTTGCAGGTGAGTAATAATGGTGAGGTTGAGAGATGGCTGTTCACGTGAGTGATGTTTGTGCAGGTTAGTGATGCCTATGGAGGTGAGAAATGGCTGTGCAGGGGAGTGATGTGTGCGCCAGTGAGAAATGGCTTGGCGGTTAAGTGATGGGCGGGCAGGTAAGCGATTTGTATACAGGTGAGTTATGAGCGTGCAGGTGACACATGGCTGTTCAGGTGAGTGATGACTGTGCAGGTGAGTGATAAGTGTACTGGTGAGAGATGAGAGTGCAGGTGACAGATCATTGTGAAGTTCAGGGATGAGTATGCAGGTGAGCTTGAGTATGCCAATCAGTAATGAGTGTGAAGGTGAAAGATGGCTTTGCAGGTGAGAAATGACTTTCAGTTGAAAGATGATTGTGAAGGTGAGAGATAGCTGTGCAGGTGAGAGATGGCTTTGAATGTGAGTGATGAGTGTGCAGGTGAGTTATGAGTGTGTAGTTGAGTGATGGGTGTGCAGGTGAGTGATGGCGACTCAGGTAAGAGAGTACTGTCATGGTGGAGATGGCTGTGCAGATGAGAGATGGCTGTGAAGGGGAGTGATTAGTATGCAGGTCAGAGATTGAACTGCACGTGAGAAATGACTCTGCGAGTGAGTGATGACTGTGCAGTTGAGGGATGACTGTGCAGGTGAGTGATGGTAGTGCAGGTGAGAGATGGTGTTCCAGGCAACAGATGAGTGTGCGGGTTAGAGATGGCTGTGCAGGTGGGTGATGAGTGTGCAGGTTAGAGATGACTGTGCAGATGAGATATGACTGTGAAGGTGAGTGAAAATTGTGCAGGGAGTGATGAGAGTGCAAGTGAAGGTTAGAGTGCAGGTGAGTGATGGCTCTGCAGTGAGAGATGAGTATGCAGGTGAGAGATAATGGTGCAGCTGTGAGGTAAATCTGAAGGTGAGAGATGACTGTGCAGGTGAGAGGTAACTATGCAGGTGACTGATAATGCGGACATGAGAGATGACTGCGCAGGTCAGTGATGATTTTGCAGTGAGAGGTGAGTGTGAAGTTGAGACATGATAGTGCATGTGAGAGTTAACTTTGCAGGTGACTCATGACGGTGCGGGTGAGAGATGACTGTGCATGTCCCTGATCGCTGGGCAGTTAGAGATGATTGCGCGAAGAAGAGTGATCATGCAGGTGAAAGATTATTCTGCAGGTTAGTAAGGATTGTGCAGAGATTGATGAGAGTGCCAATGAGAGATGGCTGTAAAGGAGAGTGACGATGGCGTAGGTGAGTGGTGGCTGTGCAGGTGAGTGATGATTGTGCAGGTGAATGATGATGGGGCAGATGAGTGATGGCAGTGCCACTTGAGATGTCTCTGCAGGTGATTGATGGCTATGCAGGTGAGAGATGAGTGTGAAGGTGAGACATGATAGTGCCAGTGAAATGTAAACTATGCAGGTGAATGATGACGGTGAGGGTGAGATATGACTGTGCCTGACCCTGATGGCCGTGCAATTAGAGAGGATTGTGCAAAGGAGAGTGAGAGTGCAGGAGAAAGGTTACTCTGTAGGTGAGTAAAGATTGTGCATAGAGTGGTGAGAGTGCAAGTGAGAGATGGCTGTGCAGGAGAGTGATGATTGTGCATGTGAGTGATGGCTGTAGAAGTGAGAGGTGGCTGTGTATGGAATGAAGGATTGTGTAGGTGAGTGATGAGTGTGCAGGTGATAAATTGCCGTGCAGGGGAATTAGGAGTGTAGAGGTGAGTGACGACTGTTCAGTTGAGAGGAGATTGAGAATGTGAGTGATGAGTGCACAGGTGAAAGCTGAATGTGCAGGTGAGTAACAAGCGTGCAGGTGAGAGATGGTTTTCCAGGTGACAGATGAGTGTGCAGTTTAGAGACTGCTATGCAGGTGAGTGATGAGTGTGCAGGTGAGAGATGGCTATGTAGGTGAGTGATGAGTATTCAGGTGAGTGAGGTGCGTTTAGTTGAGAGTTTAGTGTGCAGATGAGCAATGCTTGTTTCGGTGAGTGATTCCTGTGAAGGGTGAGATGAGTTTGCAGTTGAGAAGTGGCTGTGCACTTGAGAGATGATTTTGCAGGTGAATGAAGGATGTGCAGGTGAGAGATGCCTGTGAAGGTGAGTGATTGCTGTGCAAGTTAGAGACGGCTGTGCGGGTGAGTGATGAGTGTGCAGTTGAGAGATGACTGTGGAGTTTTAGGATGACTGTGCAGGTGAGTGATGGCTGTGCATGTGAGAGATGATTGTGCAGGTGAGTGATGAGTGTAGCCATGGAGTGGGAAGTGTAGGTGACCGATGATTGTGAAGTTGAGTGATGAGTATGCAGGTGAGTGTGAGTATGCCAATGAGTGATGAGTGTGAAGGTGAAAGATGGCTTTGCAGGTGAGAAATGACTTTCAGTTGAGAGATGATTGTGCAGGTGAGAGATGGCTGTGACTGTGAGTGATGAGTGTGCAGGTGAGTTATGCGTGTGTAGGTGAGTGATGGCTGTGCAGGTGAGTGGCGGCGGCTCAGGTAAGGGAGGACTGTGGCGGTGCAGATGGCTGTTCAGATGAGAGATGGCTGTGAAGGGGAGTGATTAGTATGCAGGTCAGAGATGGCACTGCCTGTGAAAAATGACATTGGAAGTGAGTGATGACTGTGCAGTTGAGTAATGGTACTGAAGGTGAGAGATGACTGTTCAGGATAGTGATTGTTGTTCAGTTGAGAGATGACGGTGAAGGTGATTGAGGAGTGTGCAGGTGAGAGATCATTGTGCAAGTGAGATTATTGTGAAGGTGAGTAATGAGTGTGTTGGTGAGAGGTAGGTATGCAGCTGAGAAATGCGTTTGCAGGTGAGAGATAGCTATACAAGTGAGAGCTGATTGTGCAGGTGAGTGATGAGTGTGCTGGTGAGTTTGAGTATGCAGGAGAGTGATGAGTGTGAAAGTGAGAGATGGGAGTGCAGGTGAAAGATGACTGTGCAGGTGAGAGATGGTAGTGCAGGTGAAAGATGGCTGTGAAGGTGAGAAATTTTTGTGAAAGAGAGCAATAAGTGTGTAGGTGAGTGATGAGTGTGCCGGTGAGTGATGGCTGTGATGGTGAGTAATGGTTGTGCAGGTGAGTAATGGCCGTGCAGGGGAGTGATGTGCGTGCCAGTGAGAAATGGCTTGGTAGGTGAGTGATGAGTATGCAGTTAAGTAATTTGTATATAGGTGAGTGATAAGTGTGCTGGTGACACATGGCTGTACAGGTGAGTGATGGCTGTGCAGGGGAGAGATGAGAGTGCTGGTGACCGATCATTGTGAAGTTGAGTGAAGAGTATGCAGGTGAGTGTGAGTATGCAAATGAGTGATGAGTGTGAAGGTGAAAGATGGCTTTGCAGGTGAGAAAGGACTTTCAGTTGAGAGATGATTGTGCAGGTGAGAGATAGCTGTTCAGGTGAGAGATGGCTGTGAGTGTGAGTGAGGAGTGTGTAGGTGAGTGATGGGTGTGCAGGTGAGTGATGGCGGCACAAGTAAGAGATGACTGTCCCCGTGTTGATGGCTGTGCAAACGAGAGATGGCTGTGAAGGGGAGTGATTAGTATGCAGGCAGAGATTGAACTGCACGTGAGAAATGACTCTGCAAGTGAGTGATGAGTGTGTAGTTGAGAAATGACTGTGCAGGTGAGTGATGGTGGTGCAGATGAAAGATGGTGTTGCAGGTGAAGGTTGAGTATGCCGTTGAGTGATGAGTATGCAGATGAATGATGAGTGTGCAGGGGAAAAATGGCTCTCCAGGTGAGTGAGCGCTGTGAAGGTGAGAGATGGTTTCGCAGGTTAGTGATGAGTGTGCAGAAGAGAGATGGCTGTGCAGTTGAGAGGAGAGTGTGCATGTGAGTTAGGAGTGTACAGGCGAGAGATGGATGTGCAAGTGAGTAATGAGTGTGCAGGTTAGAAATGGTTTTCCAGTTGAGAGATGAGTGTGCAGGTTAGAGACTCATACTCAGGTGAGTGATGGGCATTGCAGGTGAGAGGTGGCTTTCCTGGTGAGTATGAGTGTGCAGTTTAGAGATGGCTATGAGGGTGAGAGATGGCTGTGCAGGTGAGTGATGAGTGTTCTGGTGAGTGATGTGTGTGTAGTTGAGAGATGAATGTGCAGATGAGTGATGAGCGTACAGTTCGGTCATGACTGTGCACATGAGAGATAATTGTGCAGGTCCGAGATGGCTATGCAGGTGACAGATAGCTGTACAGGTGAGTGATAGTGTGCAGGTGAAAGGTGAGTGTGCATCTGAGAGTTGGTTTTGCAGGTGAAGGTTGAGTATGCCGTTGAGTGATGAGTATGCATTTGAGTGATGAGTGTGCAGGTGACAAATGGCCCTCCAGGTGAGTGAGCGCTGTGAAGGTGAGAGATGATTGTGCAGGTGACTGATGGCTGTGTAGGTGGGTGCTGAGTGTCCAGGTGAGAGATGGTATTTCATGTTAGAGATGACTATGCAGTTTAATGAAGATTGTGCAGAAAGTGGCGAGCGTGCAGGCGAGAGATGTCTTGTAGGGGAGTGTCGACAGTGCAGGTGAGTGATGGCTGTGCAGTTGAGAGATGTCTCTGCAGGTGATTGAAGGCTATGCAGGTGAGAGATGAGTTTGAAGATGAGACATGATAGTGTAGGTGAAATGTAACAGTGCAGGTGAATGATGAGGGTGCGGGTGAGAGATGACTGTTTCTGTCCCTGATGGCTGTGCAGTTAGAGATGATTGTGCAAAGGAGAGTGAGAGTGCAGGTGAAAGATTACTCAGCAGGCGAGTATGGATGGTGCAGAGAGTGATGGGAGTGCAAGTGAGAGATGGCTGTGTATGTGAGTAATTATTTTATAGGTGAGTGATGAGTGTGCAGGAGAGAGATGGCTGTGCCGTTGAGAGAGGTCTCAGCAAGTGATAGAAGGCTATGCAGGTGAGAGATGAGTAAGAAGATGAGACATGATAGTGCAGGTGAAATTTAACAATGCAGGTGAATGAGGAGTTTGCGGGTGAAAGATGACTGTGCCTGTCCCTGATGGCTGTGCACTTAGAGATTGTGCAGGTGAGAGTTGACTGTTTATTTTTGAGATGACTTTGCAGGTGAGTGATAATGGTGAGGTTGAGAGATGGCTGTTCACGTGAGTGATGTTTGTGCAGGTTAGTGATGCCTATGGAGGTGAGAAATGGCTGTGCAGGGGAGTGATGTGTGCGCCAGTGAGAAATGGCTTGGCGGTTAAGTGATGGGCGGGCAGGTAAGCGATTTGTATACAGGTGAGTTATGAGCGTGCAGGTGACACATGGCTGTTCAGGTGAGTGATGGCTGTGCAGGTGAGTGATAAGTGTACTGGTGAGAGATGAGAGTGCAGGTGACAGATCATTGTGAAGTTCAGGGATGAGTATGCAGGTGAGCTTGAGTATGCCAATCAGTAATGAGTGTGAAGGTGAAAGATGGCTTTGCAGGTGAGAAATGACTTTCAGTTGAAAGATGATTGTGAAGGTGAGAGATAGCTGTGCAGGTGAGAGATGGCTTTGAATGTGAGTGATGAGTGTGCAGGTGAGTTATGAGTGTGTAGTTGAGTGATGGGTGTGCAGGTGAGTGATGGCGACTCAGGTAAGAGAGTACTGTCATGGTGGAGATGGCTGTGCAGATGAGAGATGGCTGTGAAGGGGAGTGATTAGTATGCAGGTCAGAGATTGAACTGCACGTGAGAAATGACTCTGCGAGTGAGTGATGACTGTGCAGTTGAGGGATGACTGTGCAGGTGAGTGATGGTAGTGCAGGTGAGAGATGGTTTTCCAGGCGACAGATGAGTGTGCGGGTTAGAGATGGCTGTGCAGGTGGGTGATGAGTGTGCAGGTTAGAGATGACTGTGCAGATGAGATATGACTGTGAAGGTGAGTGAAAATTGTGCAGGGAGTGATGAGAGTGCAAGTGAAGGTTAGAGTGCAGGTGAGTGATGGCTCTGCAGTGAGAGATGAGTATGCAGGTGAGAGATAATGGTGCAGCTGAGAGGTAACTCTGAAGGTGAGAGATGACTGTGCAGGTGAGAGGTAACTATGCAGGTGACTGATAATGCGGACATGAGAGATGACTGCGCAGGTCAGTGATGATTTTGCAGTGAGAGGTGAGTGTGAAGTTGAGACATGATAGTGCATGTGAGAGTTAACTTTGCAGGTGACTCATGACGGTGCGGGTGAGAGATGACTGTGCATGTCCCTGATCGCTGGGCAGTTAGAGATGATTGCGCGAAGGAGAGTGATCATGCAGGTGAAAGATTATTCTGCAGGTTAGTAAGGATTGTGCAGAGATTGATGAGAGTGCCAATGAGAGATGGCTGTAAAGGAGAGTGACGATGGCGTAGGTGAGTGGTGGCTGTGCAGGTGAGTGATGATTGTGCAGGTGAGTGATGATGGGGCAGATGAGTGATGGCAGTGCCACTTGAGATGTCTCTGCAGGTGATTGATGGCTATGCAGGTGAGAGATGAGTGTGAAGGTGAGACATAATAGTGCCAGTGAAATGTAAACTATGCAGGTGAATGATGACGGTGAGGGTGAGATATGACTGTGCCTGACCCTGATGGCCGTGCAATTAGAGAGGATTGTGCAAAGGAGAGTGAGAGTGCAGGAGAAAGGTTACTCTGTAGGTGAGTAAAGATTGTGCATAGAGTGGTGAGAGTGCAAGTGAGAGATGGCTGTGCAGGAGAGTGATGATTGTGCATGTGAGTGATGGCTGTAGAAGTGAGAGGTGGCTGTGTATGGAATGAAGGATTGTGTAGGTGAGTGATGAGTGTGCAGGTGATAAATTGCCGTGCAGGGGAATTAGGAGTGTAGAGGTGAGTGACGACTGTTCAGTTGAGAGGAGATTGAGAATGTGAGTGATGAGTGCACAGGTGAAAGCTGAATGTGCAGGTGAGTAACAAGCGTGCAGGTGAGAGATGGTTTTCCAGGTGACAGATGAGTGTGCAGTTTAGAGACTGCTATGCAGGTGAGTGATGAGTGTGCAGGTGAGAGATGGCTATGTAGGTGAGTGATGAGTATTCAGGTGAGTGAGGTGCGTTTAGTTGAGAGTTTAGTGTGCAGATGAGCAATGCTTGTTTCGGTGAGTGATTCCTGTGAAGGGTGAGATGAGTTTGCAGTTGAGAAGTGGCTGTGCACTTGAGAGATGATTTTGCAGGTGAATGAAGGATGTGCAGGTGAGAGATGCCTGTGAAGGTGAGTGATTGCTGTGCAAGTTAGAGACGGCTGTGCGGGTGAGTGATGAGTGTGCAGTTGAGAGATGACTGTGGAGTTTTAAGATGACTGTGCAGGTGAGTGATGGCTGTGCATGTGAGAGATGATTGTGCAGGTGAGTGATGAGTGTAGCCATGGAGTGGGAAGTGTAGGTGACCGATGATTGTGAAGTTGAGTGATGAGTATGCAGGTGAGTGTGAGTATGCCAATGAGTGATGAGTGTGAAGGTGAAAGATGGCTTTGCAGGTGAGAAATGACTTTCAGTTGAGAGATGATTGTGCAGGTGAGAGATGGCTGTGAGTGTGAGTGATGAGTGTGCAGGTGAGTTATGCGTGTGTAGGTGAGTGATGGCTGTGCAGGTGAGTGGCGGCGGCTCAGGTAAGGGAGGACTGTGGCGGTGGAGACGGCTGTTCAGATGAGAGATGGCTGTGAAGGGGAGTGATTAGTATGCAGGTCAGAGATGGCACTGCCCGTGAAAAATGACATTGGAAGTGAGTGATGACTGTGCAGTTGAGAGCTGACTGTGCAGGTGAGTAATGGGACTGCAGGTGAGAGATGACTGTTCAGGATAGTGATTGTTGTTCAGTTGAGAGATGACGGTGAAGGTGATTGAGGAGTGTGCAGGTGAGAGATCATTATGCAAGTGAGATTATTGTGAAGGTGAGTAATGAGTGTGTTGGTGAGAGGTAGGTATGCAGCTGAGAAATGCGTTTGCAGGTGAGAGATAGCTATACAAGTGAGAGCTGATTGTGCAGGTGAGTGATGAGTGTGCTGGTGAGTTTGAGTATGCAGGAGAGTGATGAGTGTGAAAGTGAGAGATGGGAGTGCAGGTGAAAGATGACTGTGCAGGTGAGAGATGGTAGTGCAGGTGAAAGATGGCTGTGAAGGTGAGAAATTTTTGTGAAAGAGCAATAAGTGTGTAGGTGAGTGATGAGTGTGCCGGTGAGTGATGGCTGTGATGGTGAGTAATGGTTGTGCAGGTGAGTAATGGCCGTGCAGGGGAGTGATGTGCGTGCCAGTGAGAAATGGCTTGGTAGGTGAGTGATGAGTATGCAGTTAAGTAATTTGTATATAGGTGAGTGATAAGTGTGCTGGTGACACATGGCTGTACAGGTGAGTGATGGCTGTGCAGGGGAGAGATGAGAGTGCTGGTGACCGATCATTGTGAAGTTGAGTGAAGAGTATGCAGGTGAGTGTGAGTATGCAAATGAGTGATGAGTGTGAAGGTGAAAGATGGCTTTGCAGGTGAGAAAGGACTTTCAGTTGAGAGATGATTGTGCAGGTGAGAGATAGCTGTTCAGGTGAGAGATGGCTGTGAGTGTGAGTGAGGAGTGTGCAGGTCAGTTATGAGTGTGTAGGTGAGTGATGGGTGTGCAGGTGAGTGATGGCGGCACAGGTAAGAGATGACTGTCCCCGTGGAGATGGCTGTGCAAACGAGAGATGGCTGTGAAGGGGAGTGATTAGTATGCAGGCAGAGATTGAACTGCACGTGAGAAATGACTCTGCAAGTGAGTGATGAGTGTGTAGTTGAGAAATGACTGTGCAGGTGAGTGATGGTGGTGCAGATGAAAGATGGTGTTGCAGGTGAAGGTTGAGTATGCCGTTGAGTGATGAGTATGCAGATGAATGATGAGTGTGCAGGGGAAAAATGGCTCTCCAGGTGAGTGAGCGCTGTGAAGGTGAGAGATGGTTTCGCAGGTTAGTGATGAGTGTGCAGAATAGAGATGGCTGTGCAGTTGAGAGGAGAGTGTGCATGTGAGTTAGGAGTGTACAGGCGAGAGATGGATGTGCAAGTGAGTAATGAGTGTGCAGGTTAGAAATGGTTTTCGAGTTGAGAGATGAGTGTGCAGGTTAGAGACTCATACTCAGGTGAGTGATGGGAGTCGCAGGTGAGAGTTGGCTTTCCTGGTGAGTATGAGTGTGCAGTTTAGAGATGCCTATGAGGGTGAGAGATGGCTGTGCAGGTGAGTGATGAGTGTTCTGGTGAGTGATGTGTGTGTAGTTGAGAGATGAATGTGCAGATGAGTGATGAGCGTACAGTTCGGTCATGACTGTGCACATGAGAGAGAATTGTGCAGGTCCGAGATGGCTATGCAGGTGACAGATAGCTGTACAGGTGAGTGATAGTGTGCAGGTGAAAGGTGAGTGTGCATCTGAGAGTTGGTTTTGCAGGTGAAGGTTGAGTATGCCGTTGAGTGATGAGTATGCATTTGAGTGATGAGTGTGCAGGTGACAAATGGCCCTCCAGGTGAGTGAGCGCTGTGAAGGTGAGAGATGATTGTGCAGGTGACTGATGGCTGTGTAGGTGGGTGATGAGTGTCCAGGTGAGAGATGGTATTTCATGTTAGAGATGACTATGCAGTTTAATGAAGATTGTGCAGAAAGTGGCGAGCGTGCAGGCGAGAGATGTCTTGTAGGGGAGTGTCGACAGTGCAGGTGAGTGATGGCTGTGCAGTTGAGAGATGTCTCTGCAGGTGATTGGAGGCTATGCAAGTGAGAGTTGAGTTTGAAGATGAGACATGATAGTGTAGGTGAAATGTAACAGTGCAGGTGAATGATGAGGGTGCGGGTGAGAGATGACTGTTTCTGTCCCTGATGGCTGTGCAGTTAGAGATGATTGTGCAAAGGAGAGTGAGAGTGCAGGTGAAAGATTACTCAGCAGGCGAGTATGGATGGTGCAGAGAGTGATGGGAGTGCAAGTGAGAGATGGCTGTGTATGTGAGTAATTATTTTATAGGTGAGTGATGAGTGTGCAGGAGAGAGATGGCTGTGCCGTTGAGAGAGGTCTCAGCAAGTGATTGAAGGCTATGCAGGTGAGAGATGAGTAAGAAGATGAGACATGATAGTGCAGGTGAAATTTAACAATGCAGGTGAATGAGGAGTTAGCGGGTGAAAGATGACTGTGCCTGTCCCTGATGGCTGTGCACTTAGAGATTGTGCAGGTGAGAGTTGACTGTTTATTTTTGAGATGACTTTGCAGGTGAGTGATAATGGTGAGGTTGAGAGATGGCTGTTCACGTGAGTGATGTTTGTGCAGGTTAGTGATGCCTATGGAGGTGAGAAATGGCTGTGCAGGGGAGTGATGTGTGCGCCAGTGAGAAATGGCTTGGCGGTTAAGTGATGGGCAGGCAGGTAAGCGATTTGTATACAGGTGAGTTATGAGCGTGCAGGTGACACATGGCTGTTCAGGTGAGTGATGGCTGTGCAGGTGAGTGATAAGTGTACTGGTGAGAGATGAGAGTGCAGGTGACAGATCATTGTGAAGTTCAGGGATGAGTATGCAGGTGAGCTTGAGTATGCCAATCAGTAATGAGTGTGAAGGTGAAAGATGGCTTTGCAGGTGAGAAATGACTTTCAGTTGAAAGATGATTGTGAAGGTGAGAGATAGCTGTGCAGGTGAGAGATGGCTTTGAATGTGAGTGATGAGTGTGCAGGTGAGTTATGAGTGTGTAGTTGAGTGATGGGTGTGCAGGTGAGTGATGGCGACTCAGGTAAGAGAGTACTGTCATGGTGGAGATGGCTGTGCAGATGAGAGATGGCTGTGAAGGGGAGTGATTAGTATGCAGGTCAGAGATTGAACTGCACGTGAGAAATGACTCTGCGAGTGAGTGATGACTGTGCAGTTGAGGGATGACTGTGCAGGTGAGTGATGGTAGTGCAGGTGAGAGATGGTTTTCCAGGCGACAGATGAGTGTGCGGGTTAGAGATGGCTGTGCAGGTGGGTGATGAGTGTGGAGGTTAGAGATGACTGTGCATATGAGATATGACTGTGAAGGTGAGTGAAAATTGTGCAGGGAGTGATGAGAGTGCAAGTGAAGGTTAGAGTGCAGGTGAGTGATGGCTCTGTAGTGAGAGATGAGTATGCAGGTGAGAGATAATGGTGCAGCTGAGAGGTAACTCTGAAGGTGAGAGATGACTGTGCAGGTGAGAGGTAACTATGCAGGTGACTGATAATGCGGACATGAGAGATGACTGCGCAGGTCAGTGATGATTTTGCAGTGAGAGGTGAGTGTGAAGTTGAGACATGATAGTGCATGTGAGAGTTAACTTTGCGGGTGAGAGATGACTGTGCATGTCCCTGATGGCTGGGCAGTTAGAGATGATTGCGCGAAGGAGAGTGATCATGCAGGTGAAAGATTATTCTGCAGGTTAGTAAGGATTGTGCAGAGATTGATGAGAGTGCCAATGAGAGATGGCTGTAAAGGAGAGTGACGATGGCGTAGGTGAGTGGTGGCTGTGCATGTGAGTGATGATTGTGCAGGTGAGTGATGATGGGGCAGATGAGTGATGGCAGTGCCACTTGAGATGTCTCTGCAGGTGATTAATGGCTATGCAGGTGAGAGATGAGAGTGAAGGTGAGACATGATAGTGCCAGTGAAATGTAAACTATGCAGGTGAATGATGATGGTGAGGGTGAGATATGACTGTGCCTGACCCTGATGGCCGTGCAATTAGAGAGGATTGTGCAAAGGAGAGTGAGAGTGCAGGAGAAAGGTTACTCTGTAGGTGAGTAAAGATTGTGCATAGAGTGGTGAGAGTGCAAGTGAGAGATGGCTGTGCAGGAGAGTGATGATTGTGCATGTGAGTGATGGCTGTAGAAGTGAGAGGTGGCTGTGTATGTAATTAAGGATTGTGTAGGTGAGTGATGAGTGTGCAGGTGATAAATTGCCGTGCAGGGGAATTAGGAGTGTAGAGATGAGTGACGACTGTTCAGTTGAGAGGAGATTGAGAATGTGAGTGATGAGTGCACAGGTGAAAGCTGAATGTGCAGGTGAGTAACAAGCGTGCAGGTGAGAGATGGTTTTCCAGGTGACAGATGAGTGTGCAGGTTAGAGACTGCTATGCAGGTGAGTGATGAGTGTGCAGGTGAGAGATGGCTATGTAGGTGAGTGATGAGTATTCAGGTGAGTGAGGTGCGTTTAGTTGAGAGTTTAGTGTGCAGATGAGCAATGCTTGTTTCGGTGAGTGATTCCTGTGAAGGGTGAGATGAGTTTGCAGTTGAGAAGTGGCTGTGCACTTGAGAGATGACTTTGCAGGTGAATGAAGGATGTGTAGGTGAGAGATGCCTGTGAAGGTGAGTGATTGCTGTGCAAGTTAGAGACGGCTGTGCGGGTGAGTGATGAGTGTGCAGTTGAGAGATGACTGTGGAGTTTTAAGATGACTGTGCAGGTGAGTGATGGCTGTGCATGTGAGAGATGATTGTGCAGGTGAGTGATGAGTGTAGCCATGGAGTGGGAAGTGTAGGTGACCGATGATTGTGAAGTTGAGTGATGAGTATGCAGGTGAGTGTGAGTATGCCAATGAGTGATGAGTGTGAAGGTGAAAGATGGCTTTGCAGGTGAGAAATGACTTTCAGTTGAGAGATGATTGTGAAGGTGACAGATGGCTGTGACTGAGAGTGATGAGTGTGCAGGTGAGTTATGCGTGTGTAGGTGAGTGATGGCTGTGCAGGTGAGTGGCGGCGGCTCAGGTAAGGGAGGACTGTGGCGGTGGAGACGGCTGTTCAGATGAGAGATGGCTGTGAAGTGGAGTGATTAGTATGCAGGTCAGAGATGGCACTGCCCGTGAAAAATGACATTGGAAGTGAGTGATGACTGAGCAGTTGAGAGGTGACTGTGCAGGTGAGTAATGGTACTGCAGGTGAGAGATGGTTTTGCAGGTGAGAGATGACTGTTCAGGATAGTGATTGTTGTTCAGTTGAGAGATGACGGTGAAGGTGATTGAGGAGTGTGCAGGTGAGAGATCATTGTGCAAGTGAGATTATTGTGAAGGTGAGTAATGAGTGTGTTGGTGAGAGGTAGGTATGCAGCTGAGAAATGCGTTTGCAGTTGAGAGATAGCTATACAAGTGAGAGCTGATTGTGCAGGTGAGTGATGAGTTTCTGGTGAGTTTGAGTATGCAGGAGAGTGATGAGTGTGAAAGTGAGAGATGGTAGTGCAGGTGAAAGATGGCTGTGAAGGTGAGAAATTTTTGTGAAAGAGAGCAATAAGTGTGTAGGTGAGTGATGAGTGTGCCGGTGAGTGATGGCTGTGATGGTGAGTAATGGTTGTGCAGGTGAGTAATGGCCGTGCAGGGGAGTGATGTGCGTGCCAGTGAGAAATGGCTTGGTAGGTGAGTGATGAGTATGCAGTTAAGTAATTTGTATATAGGTGAGTGATAAGTGTGCTGGTGACACATGGCTGTACAGGTGAGTGATGGCTGTGCAGGGGAGAGATGAGAGTGCTGGTGACCGATCATTGTGAAGTTGAGTGAAGAGTATGCAGGTGAGTGTGAGTATGCAAATGAGTGATGAGTGTGAAGGTGAAAGATGGCTTTGCAGGTGAGAAAGGACTTTCAGTTGAGAGATGATTGTGCAGGTGAGAGATAGCTGTTCAGGTGAGAGATGGCTGTGAGTGTGAGTGAGGAGTGTGCAGGTGAGTTATGAGTGTGCAGGTGAGTGATGGCGGCACAGGTAAGAGATGACTGTCCCCGTGGAGATGGCTGTGCAAACGAGAGATGGCTGTGAAGGGGAGTGATTAGTATGCAGGCAGAGATTGAACTGCACGTGAGAAATGACTCTGCAAGTGAGTGATGAGTGTGTAGTTGAGAAATGACTGTGCAGGTGAGTGATGGTGGTGCAGATGAAAGATGGTGTTGCAGGTGAAGGTTGAGTATGCCGTTGAGTGATGAGTATGCAGATGAATGATGAGTGTGCAGGGGAAAAATGGCTCTCCAGGTGAGTGAGCGCTGTGAAGGTGAGAGATGGTTTCGCAGGTTAGTGATGAGTGTGCAGAAGAGAGATGGCTGTGCAGTTGAGAGGAGAGTGTGCATGTGAGTTAGGAGTGTACAGGCGAGAGATGGATGTGCAAGTGAGTAATGAGTGTGCAGGTTAGAAATGGTTTTCCAGTTGAGAGATGAGTGTGCAGGTTAGAGACTCATACTCAGGTGAGTGATGGGCGTCGCAGGTGAGAGTTGGCTTTCCTGGTGCGTATGAGTGTGCAGTTTAGAGATGGCTATGAGGGTGAGAGATGGGTGTGCAGGTGAGTGATGAGTGTTCTGGTGAGTGATGTGTGTGTAGTTGAGAGATGAATGTGCAGATGAGTGATGAGCGTACAGTTCGGTCATGACTGTGCACATGAGAGAGAATTGTGCAGGTCAGAGATGGCTATGCAGGTGACAGATAGCTGTACAGGTGAGTGATAGTGTGCAGGTGAAAGGTGAGTGTGCATCTGAGAGTTGGTTTTGCAGGTGAAGGTTGAGTATGCCGTTGAGTGATGAGTATGCCGTTGAGTGATGAGTATGCATTTGAGTGATGAGTGTGCAGGTGACAAATGGCCCTCCAGGTGAGTGAGCGCTGTGAAGGTGAGAGATGATTGTGCAGGTGACTGATGGCTGTGTAGGTGGGTGCTGAGTGTCCAGGTGAGAGATGGTATTTCATGTTAGAGATGACTATGCATTTTAATGAAGATTGTGCAGAAAGTGGCGAGCGTGCAGGCGAGAGATGTCTTGTAGGGGAGTGTCGACAGTGCAGGTGAGTGATGGCTGTGCAGTTGAGAGATGTCTCTGCAGGTGATTGAAGGCTATGCAGGTGAGAGATGAGTTTGAAGATGAGACATGATAGTGTAGGTGAAATGTAACAGTGCAGGTGAATGATGAGGGTGCGGGTGAGAGATGACTGTTTCTGTCCCTGATGGCTGTGCAGTTAGAGATGATTGTGCAAAGGAGAGTGAGAGTGCAGGTGAAAGATTACTCAGCAGGCGAGTATGGATGGTGCAGAGAGTGATGGGAGTGCAAGTGAGAGATGGCTGTGTATGTGAGTAATTATTTTATAGGTGAGTGATGAGTGTGCAGGAGAGAGATGGCTGTGCCGTTGAGAGAGGTCTCAGCAAGTGATTGAAGGCTATGCAGGTGAGAGATGAGTAAGAAGATGAGACATGATAGTGCAGGTGAAATTTAACAATGCAGGTGAATGAGGAGTTTGCGGGTGAAAGATGACTGTGCCTGTCCCTGATGGCTGTGCACTTAGAGATTGTGCAGGTGAGAGTTGACTGTTTATTTTTGAGATGACTTTGCAGGTGAGTGATAATGGTGAGGTTGAGAGATGGCTGTTCACGTGAGTGATGTTTGTGCAGGTTAGTGATGCCTATGGAGGTGAGAAATGGCTGTGCAGGGGAGTGATGTGTGCGCCAGTGAGAAATGGCTTGGCGGTTAAGTGATGGGCAGGCAGGTAAGCGATTTGGATACAGGTGAGTTATGAGCGTGCAGGTGACACATGGCTGTTCAGGTGAGTGATGGCTGTGCAGGTGAGTGATAAGTGTACTGGTGAGAGATGAGAGTGCAGGTGGTAGATCATTGTGAAGTTCAGGGATGGGTATGAAGGTGAGCTTGAGTATGCCAATCAGTAATGAGTGTGAAGGTGAAAGATGGCTTTGCAGGTGAGAAATGACTTTCAGTTGAAAGATGATTGTGAAGGTGAGAGATAGCTGTGCAGGTGAGAGATGGCTTTGAATGTGAGTGATGAGTGTGCAGGTGAGTTATGAGTGTGTAGTTGAGTGATGGGTGTGCAGGTGAGTGATGGCGACTCAGGTAAGAGAGTACTGTCATGGTGGAGATGGCTGTGCAGATGAGAGATGGCTGTGAAGGGGAGTGATTAGTATGCAGGTCAGAGATTGAACTGCACGTGAGAAATGACTCTGCGAGTGAGTGATGACTGTGCAGTTGAGGGATGACTGTGCAGGTGAGTGATGGTAGTGCAGGTGAGAGATGGTGTTCCAGGCGACAGATGAGTGTGCGGGTTAGAGATGGCTGTGCAGGTGGGTGATGAGTGTGCAGGTTAGAGATGACTGTGCATATGAGATATGACTGTGAAGGTGAGTGAAAATTGTGCAGGGAGTGATGAGAGTGCAAGTGAAGGTTAGAGTGCAGGTGAGTGATGGCTCTGCAGTGAGAGATGAGTATGCAGGTGAGAGATAATGGTGCAGCTGAGAGGTAACTCTGAAGGTGAGAGATGACTGTGCAGGTGAGAGGTAACTATGCAGGTGACTGATAATGCGGGCATGAGAGATGACTGCGCAGGTCAGTGATGATTTTGCAGTGAGAGGTGAGTGTGAAGTTGAGACATGATAGTGCATGTGAGAGTTAACTTTGCAGGTGACTCATGACGGTGCGGGTGAGAGATGACTGTGCATGTCCCTGAATGCTGGGCAGTTAGAGATGATTGCGCGAAGGAGAGTGATCATGCAGGTGAAAGATTATTCTGCAGGTTAGTAAGGATTGTGCAGAGATTGATGAGAGTGCCAATGAGAGATGGCTGTAAAGGAGAGTGACGATGGCGTAGGTGAGTGGCGGCTGTGCAGGTGAGTGATGATTGTGCAGGTGAGTGATGATGGGGCAGATGAGTGATGGCAGTGCCACTTGAGATGTCTCTGCAGGTGATTGATGGCTATGCAGGTGAGAGATGAGTGTGAAGGTGAGACATGATAGTGCCAGTGAAATGTAAACTATGCAGGTGAATGATGACGGTGAGGGTGAGATATGACTGTGCCTGACCCTGATGGCCATGCAATTAGAGAGGATTGTGCAAAGGAGAGTGAGAGTGCAGGAGAAAGGTTACTCTGTAGGTGAGTAAAGATTGTGTATAGAGTGGTGAGAGTGCAAGTGAGAGATGGCTGTGCAGGAGAGTGATGATTGTGCATGTGAGTGATGGCTGTAGAAGTGAGAGGTGGCTGTGTATGTAATTAAGGATTGTGCAGGTGAGTGATGAGTGTGCAGGTGATAAATTGCTGTGCAGGGGAATTAGGAGTGTAGAGGTGAGTGACGACTGTTCAGTTGAGAGGAGATTGAGAATGTGAGTGATGAATGCACAGGTGAAAGCTGAATGTGCAGGTGAGTAACAAGCGTGCAGGTGAGAGATGGTTTTCCAGGTGACAGATGAGTGTGCAGGTTAGAGACTGCTATGCAGGTGAGTGATGAGTGTGCAGGTGAGAGATGGCTATGTAGGTGAGTGATGAGTATTCAGGTGAGTGAGGTGCGTTTAGTTGAGAGTTTAGTGTGCAGATGAGCAATGCTTGTTTCGGTGAGTGATTCCTGTGAAGGGTGAGATGAGTTTGCAGTTGAGAAGTGGCTGTGCACTTGAGAGATGACTTTGCAGGTGAATGAAGGATGTGCAGGTGAGAGATGCCTGTGAAGGTGAGTGATTGCTGTGCAAGTTAGAGACGGCTGTGCGGGTGAGTGATGAGTGTGCAGTTGAGAGATGACTGTGGAGTTTTAAGATGACTGTGCAGGTGAGTGATGGCTGTGCATGTGAGAGATGATTGTGCAGGTGAGTGATGAGTGTAGCCATGGAGTGGGAAGTGTAGGTGACCGATGATTGTGAATTTGAGTGATGAGTATGCAGGTGAGTGTGAGTATGCCAATGAGTGATGAGTGTGAAGGTGAAAGATGGCTTTGCAGGTGAGAAATGACTTTCAGTTGAGAGATGATTGTGCAGGTGAGAGATGGCTGTGAGTGTGAGTGATGAGTGTGCAGGTGAGTTATGCGTGTGTAGGTGAGTGATGGCTGTGCAGGTGAGTGGCGGCGGCTCAGGTAAGGGAGGACTGTGGCGGTTGAGACGGCTGTTCAGATGAGAGATGGCTGTGAAGGGGAGTGATTAGTATGCAGGTCAGAGACGGCACTGCCCGTGAAAAATGACATTGGAAGTGAGTGATGACTGTGCAGTTGAGTAATGGTACTGCAGGTGAGAGATGACTGTTCAGGATAGTGATTGTTGTTCAGTTGAGAGATGACGGTGAAGGTGATTGAGGAGTGTGCAGGTGAGAGATCATTGTGCAAGTGAGATTATTGTGAAGGTGAGTAATGAGTGTGTTGGTGAGAGGTAGGTATGCAGCTGAGAAATGCGTTTGCAGGTGAGAGATAGCTATACAAGTGAGAGCTGATTGTGCAGGTGAGTGATGAGTGTGCTGGTGAGTTTGAGTATGAGGGAGAGTGATGAGTGTGAAAGTGAGAGATGGGAGTGCAGGTGAGAGATGGTAGTGCAGGTGAAAGATGGCTGTGAAGGTGAGAAATTTTTGTGAAAGAGAGCAATAAGTGTGTAGGTGAGTGATGAGTGTGCCGGTGAGTGATGGCTGTGATGGTGAGTAATGGTTGTGCAGGTGAGTAATGGCCGTGCAGGGGAGTGATGTGCGTGCCAGTGAGAAATGGCTTGGTAGGTGAGTGATGAGTATGCAGTTAAGTAATTTGTATATAGGTGAGTGATAAGTGTGCTGGTGACACATGGCTGTACAGGTGAGTGATGAGAGTGCTGGTGACCGATCATTGTGAAGTTGAGTGAAGAGTATGCAGGTGAGTGTGAGTATGCAAATGAGTGATGAGTGTGAAGGTGAAAGATGGCTTTGCAGGTGAGAAAGGACTTTCAGTTGAGAGATGATTGTGCAGGTGAGAGATAGCTGTTCAGGTGAGAGATGGCTGTGAGTGTGAGTGAGGAGTGTGCAGGTGAGTTATGAGTGTGTAGGTGAGTGATGGGTGTGCAGGTGAGTGATGGCGGCACAGGTAAGAGATGACTGTCCCCGTGGAGATGGCTGTGCAAACGAGAGATGGCTGTGAAGGGGAGTGATTAGTATGCAGGCAGAGATTGAACTGCACGTGAGAAATGACTCTGCAAGTGAGTGATGAGTGTGTAGTTGAGAAATGACTGTGCAGGTGAGTGATGGTGGTGCAGATGAAAGATGGTGTTGCAGGTGAAGGTTGAGTATGCCGTTGAGTGATGAGTATGCAGATGAATGATGAGTGTGCAGGGGAAAAATGGCTCTCCAGGTGCGTGAGCGCTGTGAAGGTGAGAGATGGTTTCGCAGGTTAGTGATGAGTGTGCAGAAGAGAGATGGCTGTGCAGTTGAGAGGAGAGTGTGCATGTGAGTTAGGAGTGTACAGGCGAGAGATGGATGTGCAAGTGAGTAATGAGTGTGCAGGTTAGAAATGGTTTTCCAGTTGAGAGATGAGTGTGCAGGTTAGAGACTCATACTCAGGTGAGTGATGGCGTCGCAGGTGAGAGTTGGCTTTCCTGGTGAGTATGAGTGTGCAGTTTAGAGATGCCTATGAGGGTGAGAGATGGCTGTGCAGGTGAGTGATGAGTGTTCTGGTGAGTGATGTGTGTGTAGTTGAGAGATGAATGTGCAGATGAGTGATGAGCGTACAGTTCGGTCATGACTGTGCACATGAGAGAGAATTGTGCAGGTCAGAGCTGGCTATGCAGGTGACAGATAGCTGTACAGGTGAGTGATAGTGTGCAGGTGAAAGGTGAGTGTGCATCTGAGAGTTGGTTTTGCAGGTGAAGGTTGAGTATGCCGTTGAGTGATGAGTATGCATTTGAGTGATGAGTGTGCAGGTGACAAATGGCCCTCCAGGTGAGTGAGCGCTGTGAAGGTGAGAGATGATTGTGCAGGTGACTGATGGCTGTGTAGGTGGGTGATGAGTGTCCAGGTGAGAGATGGTATTTCATGTTAGAGATGACTATGCAGTTTAATGAAGATTGTGCAGAAAGTGGCGAGCGTGCAGGCGAGAGATGTCTTGTAGGGGAGTGTCGACAGTGCAGGTGAGTGATGGCTGTGCAGTTGAGAGATGTCTCTGCAGGTGATTGAAGGCTATGCAGGTGAGAGATGAGTTTGAAGATGAGACATGATAGTGTAGGTGAAATGTAACAGTGCAGGTGAATGATGAGGGTGCGGGTGAGAGATGACTGTTTCTGTCCCTGATGGCTGTGCAGTTAGAGATGATTGTGCAAAGGAGAGTGAGAGTGCAGGTGAAAGATTACTCAGCAGGCGAGTATGGATGGTGCAGAGAGTGATGGGAGTGCAAGTGAGAGATGGCTGTGTATGTGAGTAATTATTTTATAGGTGAGTGATGAGTGTGCAGGAGAGAGATGGCTGTGCCGTTGAGAGAGGTCTCAGCAAGTGATTGAAGGCTATGCAGGTGAGAGATGAGTAAGAAGATGAGACATGATAGTGCAGGTGAAATTTAACAATGCAGGTGAATGAGGAGTTTGCGGGTGAAAGATGACCGTGCCTGTCCCTGATGGCTGTGCACTTAGAGATTGTGCAGGTGAGAGTTGACTGTTTATTTTTGAGATGACTTTGCAGGTGAGTGATAATGGTGAGGTTGAGAGATGGCTGTTCACGTGAGTGATGTTTGTGCAGGTTAGTGATGCCTATGGAGGTGAGAAATGGCTGTGCAGGGGAGTGATGTGTGCGCCAGTGAGAAATGGCTTGGCGGTTAAGTGATGGGCGGGCAGGTAAGCGATTTGTATACAGGTGAGTTATGAGCGTGCAGGTGACACATGGCTGTTCAGGTGAGTGATGGCTGTGCAGGTGAGTGATAAGTGTACTGGTGAGAGATGAGAGTGCAGGTGACAGATCATTGTGAAGTTCAGGGATGGGTATGCAGGTGAGCTTGAGTATGCCAACCAGTAATGAGTGTGAAGGTGAAAGATGGCTTTGCAGGTGAGAAATGACTTTCAGTTGAAAGATGATTGTGAAGGTGAGAGATAGCTGTGCAGGTGAGAGATGGCTTTGAATGTGAGTGATGAGTGTGCAGGTGAGTTATGAGTGTGTAGTTGAGTGATGGGTGTGCAGGTGAGTGATGGCGACTCAGGTAAGAGAGTACTGTCATGGTGGAGATGGCTGTGCAGATGAGAGATGGCTGTGAAGGGGAGTGATTAGTATTCAGGTCAGAGATTGAACTGCACGTGAGAAATGACTCTGCGAGTGAGTGATGACTGTGCAGTTGAGGGATGACTGTGCAGGTGAGTGAAGGTAGTGCAGGTGAGAGATGGTGTTCCAGGCGACAAATGAGTGTGCGGGTTAGAGATGGCTGTGCAGGTGGGTGATGAGTGTGCAGGTTAGAGATGTGTGCATATGAGATATGACTGTGAAGTTGAGTGAAAATTGTGCAGGGAGTGATGAGAGTGCAAGTGAAGGTTAGAGTGCAGGTGAGTGATGGCTCTGCAGTGAGAGATGAGTATGCAGGTGAGAGATAATGGTGCAGCTGAGAGGTAACTCTGAAGGTGAGAGATGACTGTGCAGGTGAGAGGTAACTATGCAGGTGACTGATAATGCGGACATGAGAGATGACTGCGCAGGTCAGTGATGATTTTGCAGTGAGAGGTGAGTGTGAAGTTGAGACATGATAGTGCATGTGAGAGTTAACTTTGCAGGTGACTCATGACTGTGCGGGTGAGAGATGACTGTGCATGTTCCTGATGGCTGGGCAGTTAGAGATGATTGCGCGAAGAAGAGTGATCATGCAGGTGAAAGATTATTCTGCAGATTAGTAAGGATTGTGCAGAGATTGATGAGAGTGCCAATGAGAGATGGCTGTAAAGGAGAGTGACGATGGCGTAGGTGAGTGGTGGCTGTGCAGGTGAGTGATGATTGTGCAAGTGAGTGATGATGGGGCAGATGAGTGATGGCAGTGCCACTTGAGATGTCTCTGCAGGTGATTGATGGCTATGCAGGTGAGAGATGATTGTGCAGGTGAGTGATGAGTGTAGCCATGGAGTGGGAAGTGTAGGTGACCGATGATTGTGAATTTGAGTGATGAGTATGCAGGTGAGTGTGAGTATGCCAATGAGTGATGAGTGTGAAGGTGAAAGATGGCTTTGCAGGTGAGAAATGACTTTCAGTTGAGAGATGATTGTGCAGGTGAGAGATGGCTGTGACTGTGAGTGATGAGTGTGCAGGTGAGTTATGCGTGTGTAGGTGAGTGATGGCTGTGCAGGTGAGTGGCGGCGGCTCAGGTAAGGGAGGACTGTGGCGGTGGAGACGGCTGTTCAGATGAGAGATGGCTGTGAAGGGGAGTGATTAGTATGCAGGTCAGAGATGGCACTGCCCGTGAAAAATGACATTGGAAGTGAGTGATGACTGTGCAGTTGAGTAATGGTACTGCAGGTGAGAGATGACTGTTCAGGATAGTGATTGTTGTTCAGTTGAGAGATGACGGTGAAGGTGATTGAGGAGTGTGCAGGTGAGAGATCATTGTGCAAGTGAGATTATAGTGAAGGTGAGTAATGAGTGTGTTGGTGAGAGGTAGGTATGCAGCTGAGAAATGCGTTTGCAGGTGAGAGATAGCTATACAAGTGAGAGCTGATTGTGCAGGTGAGTGATGAGTGTGCTGGTGAGTTTGAGTATGCAGGAGAGTGATGAGTGTGAAAGTGAGAGATGGGAGTGCAGGTGAAAGATGACTGTGCAGGTGAGAGATGGTAGTGCAGGTGAAAGATGGCTGTGAAGGTGAGAAATTTTTGTGAAAGAGAGCAATAAGTGTGTAGGTGAGTGATGAGTGTGCCGGTGAGTGATGGCTGTGATGGTGAGTAATGGTTGTGCAGGTGAGTAATGGCCGTGCAGGGGAGTGATGTGCGTGCCAGTGAGAAATGGCTTGGTAGGTGAGTGATGAGTATGCAGTTAAGTAATTTGTATATAGGTGAGTGATAAGTGTGCTGGTGACACATGGCTGTACAGGTGAGTGATGGCTGTGCAGGGGAGAGATGAGAGTGCTGGTGACCGATCATTGTGAAGTTGAGTGAAGAGTATGCAGGTGAGTGTGAGTATGCAAATTAGTGATGAGTGTGAAGGTGAAAGATGGCTTTGCAGGTTAGAAAGGACTTTCAGTTGAGAGATGATTGTGCAGGTGAGAGATAGCTGTTCAGGTGAGAGATGGCTGTGAGTGTGAGTGAGGAGTGTGCAGGTGAGTTATGAGTGTGTAGGTGAGTGATGGGTGTGCAGGTGAGTGATGGCGGCACAGGTAAGAGATGACTGTCCCCGTGGAGATGGCTGTGCAAACGAGAGATGGCTGTGAAGGGGAGTGATTAGTATGCAGGCAGAGATTGAACTGCACGTGAGAAATGACTCTGCAAGTGAGTGATGAGTGTGTAGTTGAGAAATGACTGTGCAGGTGAGTGATGGTGGTGCAGATGAAAGATGGTGTTGCAGGTGAAGGTTGAGTATGCCGTTGAGTGATGAGTATGCAGATGAATGATGAGTGTGCAGGGGAAAAATGGCTCTCCAGGTGCGTGAGCGCTGTGAAGGTGAGAGATGGTTTCGCAGGTTAGTGATGAGTGTGCAGAAGAGAGATGGCTGTGCAGTTGAGAGGAGAGTGTGCATGTGAGTTAGGAGTGTACAGGCGAGAGATGGATGTGCAAGTGAGTAATGAGTGTGCAGGTTAGAAATGGTTTTCCAGTTGAGAGATGAGTGTGCAGGTTAGAGACTCATACTCAGGTGAGTGATGGGCGTCGCAGGTGAGAGTTGGCTTTCCTGGTGCGTATGAGTGTGCAGTTTAGAGATGGCTATGAGGGTGAGAGATGGGTGTGCAGGTGAGTGATGAGTGTTCTGGTGAGTGATGTGTGTGTAGTTGAGAGATGAATGTGCAGATGAGTGATGAGCGTACAGTTCGGTCATGACTGTGCACATGAGAGAGAATTGTGCAGGTCAGAGCTGGCTATGCAGGTGACAGATAGCTGTACAGGTGAGTGATAGTGTGCAGGTGAAAGGTGAGTGTGCATCTGAGAGTTGGTTTTGCAGGTGAAGGTTGAGTATGCCGTTGAGTGATGAGTATGCATTTGAGTGATGAGTGTGCAGGTGACAAATGGCCCTCCAGGTGAGTGAGCGCTGTGAAGGTGAGAGATGATTGTGCAGGTGACTGATGGCTGTGTAGGTGGGTGATGAGTGTCCAGGTGAGAGATGGTATTTCATGTTAGAGATGACTATGCAGTTTAATGAAGATTGTGCAGAAAGTGGCGAGCGTGCAGGCGAAAGATGTCTTGTAGGGGAGTGTCGACAGTGCAGGTGAGTGATGGCTGTGCAGTTGAGAGATGTCTCTGCAGGTGATTGAAGGCTATGCAGGTGAGAGATGAGTTTGAAGATGAGACATGATAGTGTAGGTGAAATGTAACAGTGCAGGTGAATGATGAGGGTGCGGGTGAGAGATGACTGTTTCTGTCCCTGATGGCTGTGCAGTTAGAGATGATTGTGCAAAGGAGAGTGAGAGTGCAGGTGAAAGATTACTCAGGAGGCGAGTATGGATGGTGCAGAGAGTGATGGGAGTGCAAGTGAGAGATGGCTGTGTATGTGAGTAATTATTTTATAGGTGAGTGATGAGTGTGCAGGAGAGAGATGGCTGTGCCGTTGAGAGAGGTCTCAGCAAGTGATTGAAGGCTATGCAGGTGAGAGATGAGTAAGAAGATGAGACATGATAGTGCAGGTGAAATTTAACAATGCAGGTGAATGAGGAGTTTGCGGGTGAAAGATGACTGTGCCTGTCCCTGATGGCTGTGCACTTAGAGATTGTGCAGGTGAGAGTTGACTGTTTATTTTTGAGATGACTTTGCAGGTGAGTGATAATGGTGAGGTTGAGAGATGGATGTTCACGTGAGTGATGTTTGTGCAGGTTAGTGATGCCTATGGAGGTGAGAAATGGCTGTGCAGGGGAGTGATGTGTGCGCCAGTGAGAAATGGCTTGGCGGTTAAGTGATGGGCGGGCAGGTAAGCGATTTGTATACAGGTGAGTTATGAGCGTGCAGGTGACACATGGCTGTTCAGGTGAGTGATGGCTGTGCAGGTGAGTGATAAGTGTACTGGTGAGAGATGAGAGTGCAGGTGACAGATCATTGTGAAGTTCAGGGATGGGTATGCAGGTGAGCTTGAGTATGCCAATCAGTAATGAGTGTGAAGGTGAAAGATGGCTTTGCAGGTGAGAAATGACTTTCAGTTGAAAGATGATTGTGAAGGTGAGAGATGGCTTTGAAGGTGAGTGATGAGTGTGCAGGTGAGTTATGAGTGTGTAGTTGAGTGATGGGTGTGCAGGTGAGTGATGGCGACTCAGGTAAGAGAGTACTGTCATGGTGGAGATGGCTGTGCAGATGAGAGATGGCTGTGAAGGGGAGTGATTAGTATTCAGGTCAGAGATTGAACTGCACGTGAGAAATGACTCTGCGAGTGAGTGATGACTGTGCAGTTGAGGGATGACTGTGCAGGTGAGTGAAGGTAGTGCAGGTGAGAGATGGTGTTCCAGGCGACAGATGAGTGTGCAGGTTAGAGATGGCTGTGCAGGTGGGTGATGAGTGTGCAGGTTAGAGATGACTGTGCATATGAGATATGACTGGGAAGTTGAGTGAAAATTGTGCAGGGAGTGATGAGAGTGCAAGTGAAGTTTAGAGTGCAGGTGAGTGATGGCTCTGCAGTGAGAGATGAGTATGCAGGTGAGAGATAATGGTGCAGCTGAGAGGTAACTCTGAAGGTGAGAGATGACTGTGCAGGTGAGAGATAACTATGCAGGTGACTGATAATGCGGACATGAGAGATGACTGCGCAGGTCAGTGATGATTTTGCAGTGAGAGGTGAGTGTGAAGTTGAGACATGATAGTGCATGTGAGAGTTAACTTTGCGGTGAGAGGTGAGTGTGAAGTTGAGACATGATAGTGCATGTGAGAGTTAACTTTGCGGGTGAGAGATGACTGTGCATGTCCCTGATGGCTGGGCAGTTAGAGATGATTGCGCGAAGGCTAATGATCATGCAGGTGAAAGATTATTCTGCAGGTTAGTAAGGATTGTGCAGAGATTGATGAGAGTGACAATGAGAGATGACTGTAAAGGAGAGTGACGATGGCGTAGGTGAGTGGTGGCTGTGCAGGTGAGTGATGATTGTGCAGGTGAGTGATGATGGGGCAGATGAGTGATGGCAGTGCCACTTGAGATGTCTCTGCAGGTGATTGATGGCTATGCAGGTGAGAGATGAGTGTGAAGGTGAGATATGATAGTGCCAGTGAAATGTAAACTATGCAGGTGAATGATGACGGTGAGGGTGAGATATGACTGTGCCTGACCCTGATGGCCGTGCAATTAGAGAGGATTGTGCAAAGGAGAGTGAGAGTTCAGGAGAAAGGTTACTCTGTAGGTGAGTAAAGATTGTGCATAGAGTGGTGAGAGTGCAAGTGAGAGATGGCTGTGCAGGAGAGTGATGATTGTGCATGTGAGTGATGGCTGTAGAAGTGAGAGGTGGCTGTGTATGTAATTAAGGATTGTGTAGGTGAGTGATGAGTGTGCAGGTGATAAATTGCCGTGCAGGGGAATTAGGAGTGTAGAGGTGAGTGACGACTGTTCAGTTGAGAGGAGATTGAGAATGTGAGTAATGAGTGCACAGGTGAAAGCTGAATGTGCAGGTGAGTAACAAGCATGCAGGTGAGAGATGGTTTTCCAGGTGACAGATGAGTGTGCAGGTTAGAGACTGCTATGCAGGTGAGTGATGAGTGTGCAGGTGAGAGATGGCTATGTAGGTGAGTGATGAGTATTCAGGTGAGTGAGGTGCGTTTAGTTGAGAGTTTAGTGTGCAGATGAGCAATGCTTGTTTCGGTGAGTGATTCCTGTGAAGGTTGAGATGAGTTTGCAGTTGAGAAGTGGCTGTGCACTTGAGAGATGACTTTGCAGGTGAATGAAGGATGTGCAGGTGAGAGATGCCTGTGAAGGTGAGTGATTGCTGTGCGGGTGAGTGATGAGTGTGCAGTTGAGAGATGACTGTGGAGTTTTAAGATGACTGTGCATGTGAGAGATGATTGTGCAGGTGAGTGATGAGTGTAGCCATGGAGTGGGAAGTGTAGGTGACCGATGATTGTGAAGTTGAGTGATGAGTATGCAGGTGAGTGTGAGTATGCCAATGAGTGATGAGTGTGAAGGTGAAAGATGGCTTTGCAGGTGAGAAATGACTTTCAGTTGAGAGATGATTGTGCAGGTGAGAGATGGCTGTGAGTGTGAGTGATGAGTGTGCAGGTGAGTTATGTGTGTGTAGGTGAGTGATGGCTGTGCAGGTGAGTGGCGGCGGCTCAGGTAAGGGAGGACTGTGGCGGTGGAGACGGCTGTTCAGATGAGAGATGGCTGTGAAGGGGAGTGATTAGTATGCAGGTCAGAGATGGCACTTCCCGTGAAAAATGACATTGGAAGTGAGTGATGACTGTGCAATTGAGTAATCGTACTGCAGGTGAGAGATGACTGTTCAGGATAGTGATTGTTGTTCAGTTGAGAGATGACGGTGAAGGTGATTGAGGAGTGTGCAGGTGAGAGATCATTGTGCAAGTGAGATTATTGTGAAGGTGAGTAATGAGTGTGTTGGTGAGAGGTAGGTATGCAGCTGAGAAATGCGTTTGCAGGTGAGAGATAGCTATACAAGTGAGAGCTGATTGTGCAGGTGAGTGATGAGTGTGCTGGTGAGTTTGAGTATGCAGGAGAGTGATGAGTGTGAAAGTGAGAGATGGTAGTGCAGGTGAAAGATGGCTGTGAAGGTGAGAAATTTTTGTGAAAGAGAGCAATAAGTGTGTAGGTGAGTGATGAGTGTGCCGGTGAGTGATGGCTGTGATGGTGAGTAATGGTTGTGCAGGTGAGTAATGGCCGTGCCAGTGAGAAATGGCTTGGTAGGTGAGTGATGAGTATGCAGTTAAGTAATTTGTATATAGGTGAGTGATAAGTGTGCTGGTGACACATGGCTGTACAGGTGAGTGATGGCTGTGCAGGGGAGAGATGAGAGTGCTGGTGACCGATCATTGTGAAGTTGAGTGAAGAGTATGCAGGTGAGTGTGAGTATGCAAATGAGTGATGAGTGTGAAGGTGAAAGATGGCTTTGCAGGTGAGAAAGGACTTTCAGTTGAGAGATGATTGTGCAGGTGAGAGATAGCTGTTCAGGTGAGAGATGGCTGTGAGTGTGAGTGAGGAGTGTGCAGGTGAGTTATGAGTGTGTAGGTGAGTGATGGGTGTGCAGGTGAGTGATGGCGGCACAGGTAAGAGATGACTGTCCCCGTGGAGATGGCTGTGCAAACGAGAGATGGCTGTGAAGGGGAGTGATTAGTATGCAGGCAGAGATTGAACTGCACGTGAGAAATGACTCTGCAAGTGAGTGATGAGTGTGTAGTTGAGAAATGACTGTGCAGGTGAGTGATGGTGGTGCAGATGAAAGATGGTGTTGCAGGTGAAGGTTGAGTATGCCGTTGAGTGATGAGTATGCAGATGAATGATGAGTGTGCAGGGGAAAAATGGCTCTCCAGGTGAGTGAGCGCTGTGAAGGTGAGAGATGGTTTCGCAGGTTAGTGATGAGTGTGCAGAAGAGAGATGGCTGTGCAGTTGAGAGGAGAGTGTGCATGTGAGTTAGGAGTGTACAGGCGAGAGATGGATGTGCAAGTGAGTAATGAGTGTGCAGGTTAGAAATGGTTTTCCAGTTGAGAGATGAGTGTGCAGGTTAGAGACTCATACTCAGGTGAGTGATGGGCGTTGCAGGTGAGAGTTGGCTTTCCTGGTGAGTATGAGTGTGCAGTTTAGAGATGGCTATGAGGGTGAGAGATGGCTGTGCAGGTGAGTGATGAGTGTTCTGGTGAGTGATGTGTGTGTAGTTGAGAGATGAATGTGCAGATGAGTGATGAGCGTACAGTTCGGTCATGACTGTGCACATGAGAGAGAATTGTGCAGGTCCGAGATGGCTATGCAGGTGACAGATAGCTGTACAGGTGAGTGATAGTGTGCAGGTGAAAGGTGAGTGTGCATCTGAGAGTTGGTTTTGCAGGTGAAGGTTGAGTATGCCGTTGAGTGATGAGTATGCATTTGAGTGATGAGTGTGCAGGTGACAAATGGCCCTCCAGGTGAGTGAGCGCTGTGAAGGTGAGAGATGATTGTGCAGGTGACTGATGGCTGTGTAGGTGGGTGCTGAGTGTCCAGGTGAGAGATGGTATTTCATGTTAGAGATGACTATGCAGTTTAATGAAGATTGTGCAGAAAGTGGCGAGCGTGCAGGCGAGAGATGTCTTGTAGGGGAGTGTCGACAGTGCAGGTGAGTGATGGCTGTGCAGTTGAGAGATGTCTCTGCAGGTGATTGAAGGCTATGCAGGTGAGAGATGAGTTTGAAGATGAGACATGATAGTGTAGGTGAAATGTAACAGTGCAGGTGAATGATGAGGGTGCGGGTGAGAGATGACTGTTTCTGTCCCTGATGGCTGTGCAGTTAGAGATGATTGTGCAAAGGAGAGTGAGAGTGCAGGTGAAAGATTACTCAGCAGGCGAGTATGGATGGTGCAGAGAGTGATGGGAGTGCAAGTGAGAGATGGCTGTGTATGTGAGTAATTATTTTATAGGTGAGTGATGAGTGTGCAGGAGAGAGATGGCTGTGCCGTTGAGAGAGGTCTCAGCAAGTGATTGAAGGCTATGCAGGTGAGAGATGAGTAAGAAGATGAGACATGATAGTGCAGGTGAAATTTAACAGTGCAGGTGAATGAGGAGTTTGCGGGTGAAAGATGACTGTGCCTGTCCCTGATGGCTGTGCACTTAGAGATTGTGCAGGTGAGAGTTGACTGTTTATTTTTGAGATGACTTTGCAGGTGAGTGATAATGGTGAGGTTGAGAGATGGCTGTTCACGTGAATGATGTTTGTGCAGGTTAGTGATGCCTATGGAGGTGAGAAATGGCTGTGCAGGGGAGTGATGTGTGCGCCAGTGAGAAATGGCTTGGCGGTTAAGTGATGGGCGGGCAGGTAAGCGATTTGTATACAGGTGAGTTATGAGCGTGCAGGTGACACATGGCTGTTCAGGTGAGTGATGGCTGTGCAGGTGAGTGATAAGTGTACTGGTGAGAGATGAGAGTGCAGGTGACAGATCATTGTGAAGTTCAGGGATGAGTATGCAGGTGAGCTTGAGTATGCCAATCAGTAATGAGTGTGAAGGTGAAAGATGGCTTTGCAGGTGAGAAATGACTTTCAGTTGAAAGATGATTGTGAAGGTGAGAGATAGCTGTGCAGGTGAGAGATGGCTTTGAATGTGAGTGATGAGTGTGCAGGTGAGTTATGAGTGTGTAGTTGAGTGATGGGTGTGCAGGTGAGTGATGGCGACTCAGGTAAGAGAGTACTGTCATGGTGGAGATGGCTGTGCAGATGAGAGATGGCTGTGAAGGTGAGTGATTAGTATGCAGGTCAGAGATTGAACTGCACGTGAGAAATGACTCTGCGAGTGAGTGATGACTGTGCAGTTGAGGGATGACTGTGCAGGTGAGTGAAGGTAGTGCAGGTGAGAGATGGTGTTCCAGGCAACAGATGAGTGTGCGGGTTAGAGATGGCTGTGCAGGTGGGTGATGAGTGTGCAGGTTAGAGATGACTGTGCATATGAGATATGACTGTGAAGGTGAGTGAAAATTGTGCAGGGAGTGATGAGAGTGCAAGTGAAGGTTAGAGTGCAGGTGAGTGATGGCTCTGCAGTGAGAGATGAGTATGCAGGTGAGAGATAATGGTGCAGCTGAGAGGTAACTCTGAAGGTGAGAGATGACTGTGCAGGTGAGAGGTAACTATGCAGGTGACTGATAATGCGGACATGAGAGATGACTGCGCAGGTCAGTGATGATTTTGCAGTGAGAGGTGAGTGTGAAGTTGAGACATGATAGTGCATGTGAGAGTTAACTTTGCGGTGAGAGGTGAGTGTGAAGTTGAGACATGATAGTGCATGTGAGAGTTAACTTTGCGGGTGAGAGATGACTGTGCATGTCCCTGATGGCTGGGCAGTTAGAGATGATTGCGCGAAGGAGAATGATCATGCAGGTGAAAGATTATTCTGCAGGTTAGTAAGGATTGTGCAGAGATTGATGAGAGTGCCAATAAGAGATGGCTGTAAAGGAGAGTGACGATGGCGTAGGTGAGTGGTGGCTGTGCAGGTGAGTGATGATTGTGCAGGTGAGTGATGATGGGGCAGATGAGTGATGGCAGTGCCACTTGAGATGTCTCTGCAGGTGATTGATGGCTATGCAGGTGAGAGATGAGTGTGAAGGTGAGACATGATAGTGCCAGTGAAATGTAAACTATGCAGGTGAATGATGACGGTGAGGGTGAGATATGACTGTGCCTGACCCTGATGGCTGTGCAATTAGAGAGGATTGTGCAAAGGAGAGTGAGAGTGCAGGAGAAAGGTTACTCTGTAGGTGAGTAAAGATTGTGCATAGAGTGGTGAGAGTGCAAGTGAGAGATGGCTGTGCAGGAGAGTGATGATTGTGCATGTGAGTGATGGCTGTAGAAGTGAGAGGTGGCTGTGTATGTAATGAAGGATTGTGTAGGTGAGTGATGAGTGTGCAGGTGATAAATTGCCGTGCAGGGGAATTAGGAGTGTAGAGGTGAGTGACGACTGTTCAGTTGAGAGGAGATTGAGAATGTGAGTGATGAGTGCACAGGTGAAAGCTGAATGTGCAGGTGAGTAACAAGCGTGCAGGTGAGAGATGGTTTTCCAGGTGACAGATGAGTGTGCAGGTTAGAGACTGCTATGCAGGTGAGTGATGAGTGTGCAGGTGAGAGATGGCTATGTAGGTGAGTGATGAGTATTCAGGTGAGTGAGGTGCGTTTAGTTGAGAGTTTAGTGTGCAGATGAGCAATGCTTGTTTCGGTGAGTGATTCCTGTGAAGGGTGAGATGAGTTTGCAGTTGAGAAGTGGCTGTGCACTTGAGAGATGACTTTGCAGGTGAATGAAGGATGTGCAGGTGAGAGATGCCTGTGAAGGTGAGTGATTGCTGTGCAAGTTAGAGACGGCTGTGCGGGTGAGTGATGAGTGTGCAGTTGAGAGATGACTGTGGAGTTTTAAGATGACTGTGCAGGTGAGTGATGGCTGTGCATGTGAGAGATGATGGTGCAGGTGAGTGATGAGTGTAGCCATGGAGTGGGAAGTGTAGGTGACCGATGATTGTGAAGTTGAGTGATGAGTATGCAGGTGAGTGTGAGTATGCCAATGAGTGATGAGTGTGAAGGTGAAAGATGGCTTTGCAGGTGAGAAATGACTTTCAGTTGAGAGATGATTGTGCAGGTGAGAGATGGCTGTGAGTGTGAGTGATGAGTGTGCAGGTGAGTTATGCGTGTGTAGGTGAGTGATGGCTGTGCAGGTGAGTGGCGGCGGCTCAGGTAAGGGAGGACTGTGGCGGTGGAGACGGCTGTTCAGATGAGAGATGGCTGTGAAGGGGAGTGATTAGTATGCAGGTCAGAGATGGCACTTCCCGTGAAAAATGACATTGGAAGTGAGTGATGACTGTGCAATTGAGTAATCGTACTGCAGGTGAGAGATGACTGTTCAGGATAGTGATTGTTGTTCAGTTGAGAGATGACGGTGAAGGTGATTGAGGAGTGTGCAGGTGAGAGATCATTGTGCAAGTGAGATTATTGTGAAGGTGAGTAATGAGTGTGTTGGTGAGAGGTAGGTATGCAGCTGAGAAATGCGTTTGCAGGTGAGAGATAGCTATACAAGTGAGAGCTAATTGTGCAGGTGAGTGATGAGTGTGCTGGTGAGTTTGAGTATGCAGGAGAGTGATGAGTGTGAAAGTGAGAGATGGTAGTGCAGGTGAAAGATGGCTGTGAAGGTGAGAAATTTTTGTGAAAGAGAGCAATAAGTGTGTAGGTGAGTGATGAGTGTGCCGGTGAGTGATGGCTGTGATGGTGAGTAATGGTTGTGCAGGTGAGTAATGGCCGTGCAGGGGAGTGATGTGCGTGCCAGTGAGAAATGGCTTGGTAGGTGAGTGATGAGTATGCAGTTAAGTAATTTGTATATAGGTGAGTGATAAGTGTGCTGGTGACACATGGCTGTACAGGTGAGTGATGGCTGTGCAGGGGAGAATGAGAGTGCTGGTGACCGATCATTGTGAAGTTGAGTGAAGAGTATGCAGGTGAGTGTGAGTATGCAAATGAGTGATGAGTGTGAAGGTGAAAGATGGCTTTGCAGGTGAGAAAGGACTTTCAGTTGAGAGATGATTGTGCAGGTGAGAGATAGCTGTTCAGGTGAGAGATGGCTGTGAGTGTGAGTGAGGAGTGTGCAGGTGAGTTATGAGTGTGTAGGTGAGTGATGGGTGTGCAGGTGAGTGATGGCGGCACAGGTAAGAGATGACTGTCCCCGTGGAGATGGCTGTGCAAACGAGAGATGGCTGTGAAGGGGAGTGATTAGTATGCAGGCAGAGATTGAACTGCACGTGAGAAATGACTCTGCAAGTGAGTGATGAGTGTGTAGTTGAGAAATGACTGTGCAGGTGAGTGATGGTGGTGCAGATGAAAGATGGTGTTGCAGGTGAAGGTTGAGTATGCCGTTGAGTGATGAGTATGCAGATGAATGATGAGTGTGCAGGGGAAAAATGGCTCTCCAGGTGAGTGAGCGCTGTGAAGGTGAGAGATGGTTTCGCAGGTTAGTGATGAGTGTGCAGAAGAGAGATGGCTGTGCAGTTGAGAGGAGAGTGTGCATGTGAGTTAGGAGTGTACAGGCGAGAGATGGATGTGCAAGTGAGTAATGAGTGTGCAGGTTAGAAATGGTTTTCCAGTTGAGAGATGAGTGTGCAGGTTAGAGACTCATACTCAGGTGAGTGA
>JBAWUR020000200.1:22500-37500 GCA_038363175.2 Artibeus lituratus | reverse complement strand
AGGAGACTTCGCGCCCGGGGACGCCAGCGACCGGGCAAAAGCCGGCCGGGAGGCGACACCCAACGTGAGGCAGAAGTCCTGGGTCTCGGGGGACGGCCGGGCAGAGAGCACCGCCGCGGGGTGGGGACACGAGGGGAGGGCCAGGCACCGATGCGCCAAGGAGGAGGAGGCGCGCGTGCGCGGGGAGACCGCCAACCGCGGAGGGAAGAGCACGGGGCGCGGGGAGGGGGGACCTCCGAGGAGAGGCCTCAGGCGCGGACGGGCCACCGGGAAAACGACACAGGGATTCCCACCGCCACAGGTAACACGGGGCGGCCCCCGCGAGGCCCGGGACGCCGGCCGGCCTCGGCCTCGGCCTTCCAAAAGAGCGACCCCGCGAGGGATCGCGTCCTCCATCACCCCTCTCGCGCACGCGGCCCGGCCCCCACCAACCGGCGGCGGAAACCCGACACGCGGCCCCAGGCCACGCGTGGAGAGCCGCCCTTCTCTCTCCTCCATCCGCCCGACAGCCCCTGGGGCCCGGCCCCGGGGTTCGCACGCCCTGCGGGCAAACGGCCCACGCGCCGCGGGCCGAGCCCGGCCCCGGACCGTGCCCGCGCAGCGCGACGCCGGCTGCGCCTCGGGACGGGGCCGGAGGCCGGGAGACGAGACAACACCAGGGACGGGGAGGCGCCCCTCCCTCGTCCCCTCCCCTCCCCCCCGCACACGGGCACGGGGGGGAAAGAGCCGCGCACACACCCGCACGGACGTGCCAGAAGGCCGCGGCGTCCCCGCGCCGGAACGCCGGCCAGGCCCGGCGGGATCCTCCCCCAACTCGGCGGGGGGAGGCGCGGGCCACGGGGGTCAGGCAAAGACAGCATCGGGCCCCTCCGGGCGAGGGAGCGGAGGAGGGGCCCCCAAGCGCCCAACACGGCAAGCGCGATGCTCAGGCGCCATCGCTCACGCGCTTCAGGAGGGGCGGCGGCTGGGGGGTCCGGTACCCCAAGGCACCCTCTCGGATCGCTAGAGAAGGCTTTCTCACCGAGGGCGTGTCGCCCCCACCCCACCGGGCACCCCTCCGCCGGGCCCGCGAGGGCGCAGGACCCAGCAGCACGGGGGCGGGGAGAGGGAGGCCCAGGGAGCAAGAGGAGCTCGACGGGTCTGGGACACGGGGGGTGGCGTTGTCCGCCAAGCCACCAGGGCAATCAATGCCGGGCGCTCGCGATCGGGGCCGTGGGCAAAGGGACGGCCCGTGCCGCCTCAGGGGCGACGTCCGTTTGCCCCTCAAGGCACCGGGACCCCCAGAGGAGAGGCTAAGGTTAAGTGAGAGTCCACGGTACCGCGTCGGGACTAGGGCGAGAGACGCCAGCGCGACGCGAAGCTGGGAACCACGAGGCACCAGATGACACGACAGGGAAAACAAGCACGGCGGCACACGATCTCAAACAGCGGCCCCGGCGCGAACGCCCAAACACACAGAGCCCGGCCCCGCCACGCGGCGGGACCGCAACGCGGCACCCCACCCCCTCCACGCGAGGAGAGCAGGCGTGCCTTCCCCCCCTCCAGCACCCTTCTCGACTCAGCCAACCACCCTGGCGGGCCGCGCCCACAGCGGCGACCGGCAGCGGGCCCCGGTCGGGAACGGGAAGCGACAGCACCGGCTCGGCCTCAGGCACCTGACGGACGGCCTGCAGCGCTCCAGGAGCACCACCGGACAGCCGAGCGACACGCGCTCACACGCCCCAGGGAGAGGCACGCGGCGCGGCGAAGGAACGGCCCTCCCCGCCGCGGGGAGGGCCGCCCTGGAAGGCAACAGCCACGGGGGCGGGGCGGAGAGTGTCCGCTGCGTCACAAGACCTCGGAACCCCGCCACCGCCACGAGGCGGAAAGCCGGGCAGCGAGGTCGGGCCGGGTTCCGCACCCCTCTCTTTCCCGCACACCACCCCGAGGCGGGTGAGGAAGGCAAGAGGGGCCCGCGGGCGGAGCGAGAAGAGCGGTCCCATTCGCCAGGAATGTCCGTCCCTCGCCCGGCGCGGCTTAGGCCCGGCCCAGGAGAGCGCGACGTCACCACATCGATCGAGCCAAGCCCGGGAGCGAGCACATCCAGCGCCGCCGGAGGAGGCCGAAGAGGCGTGGACGAGGCCCCACGGGGGTGGGGAGGAGGGGCGCGGGAGTCCGGGGACCACAGGAGAAACACAGCCCGCGAGAGACACGCAAGGCCCCCCGGGGCGCGCCACGCTCCTGGCTCCGCCGCCCCCAACCAACCAAGGCAACAGGGACGAGAGTTGGGCCGCAAGTCACAGTTCGTAGAAGGCCCCTCCAGGACGACCGCCAGACAGCGTGTCTCCCACCAATCTCATGGTACAATCTGCCGACTTCAGGCAGAAGGAAGGCGGGTCACGGAGACGGGGGGCCATCCACAGATCGAGGGGGGCTCCCGGAAGGGGGGGGCGGCCACACGCCACCCAGAAGGACCCCATCACCCCGGGAGAACCGGGGGGGGGGGGCGCCAAACGCTCCACGGGCCATCTGGTCGACCCCACTCCCCCCACCTCAAACAAGCCCCGTCCAAGCGGACCGGCGCACACGCGGACGGACGGACGCCCAGAACGCGCCTCCGCCCGGGGACAGACTGGCAAAGAACCCCGGGAAGGCGCCCACGGCAAAACGAGCTCCTCGCGTAGAGGGAATGCCCCCGAGGCTCAGAGGCGCCCCCCGACTCCGGCTGGGGACTCCGGAGAAGAAAACGGCGGAGAGCAATCGAGGACGACGCCCGGGAACCACCTGGGCCCGCCGGCGAGCTCACCTCGCCCTCCACGGGCCTCCACGGGCCTCCACGTGCGGCCCGTGCCAGTCCCCGCCCGCCCCCGCCCCCCCCGCCCCGCCCCGCCACGGGACAGGGAAACCTCGGACGGCGAGACAGCCGCGCGCCGCCAGCGGGACCCAGGAGGGCAGGCGCCCGGGGGAGGGAAGACCCCGGGCGGGGCGCCCGTCCCCTCACGCCCCCCGGCCTGTGGACTTTGAAAAAAAAATCCGCAGAGACGCCGCCGAAGAAAGTACCGACGCCAGGAGAGAGCGGGAACCGAGTCCGTGGCGCCCGGTCCGGTCACCCGACACGGCTCGCCCCGGTCAGCACCTCTCGAACGGCCTCGGGGCACCCACCTCCAGCGTCGTCGCCGCCGCCGCCGTCGTCGCCGCCGCCGCCAGGGACCCAGTCCTTCCGTCCGCCAGACCTTGGCTCTGGGGGAGCGCGGGAGGCGCGCCGGGGTCGGGGAAGGCGCGTGCTGGTCGACCGGAGCGCGCGGCCACAGCCCTCTCGTGATCCTGCAGGGACAATCTCCCGCCAGGGCGCCGCGCGCCGACACACCGGCGCCACCGGCACGATCCCGCCAGCGTCGCCAGCCTGCTGGAAGTCGCCCACGGCCGACGCGGCCAGGACGCCTCCCTCGCGGCTCCGGAAGGAACGGGCGATATATAAGCGGCCGCCAGGTGGCGCCCGACAACCGCCGCCAGCGTCAGCGGGACGGAGCCGAATCGCTGGCCGGCCAGGGCGCCACGCCGCCCGCCCGGAGGACCGATGTGCTCCCGGCACACCACGTCCGCCTCGGAGCTCCCGACCGCGGCGGCGGCGGCGGCGGCGGAAGGACTCGGGAAGAATACCTGGGGCTCCCGGGCCGCTGCGGCCGGGGGAGTGGCACGCGACAGAATCCACCCCCCCCCCCCGCCGCAGTCCCCAGCCGGCGACGGGCGCCACCGGAAGGACCGGACCGGACCCGACCGGACCGGGCGGGACCGAGCTTCGACCCGCCCGCCCCACCCTACCCTGCCTCCGGCGCGCCGACTCCCGACTCCCGGGAGGGTCCAGAGAACGTGGCAGCGGCCGGTCGGGGACCGTCCAAACCCCGGGGACCGTCCAAACCCCAGGAACGAGGCCACTATGCTCAGGATGACGACGGACAGCTTTCTTTCTTTCTCTTTCTTCCCTTTCTTTCTTTCTTTCTTTCTTTTTTTCTATCATTTCCCCCTCCTTATTCCCTTTTGTCTCGCTTCACACACATCGACTCTGTCAGGGGTCACATCGGTTCACACAAGCACACAGACAGGACAGAAAATGAAGTGAGATCGGGGAGACTGGATGGGACCCCTGGAGGAACAAGACGGGGCGGGGGGGGGGGGCGAGGAGGAGGAGGAGGAGGAGGAGGAGGAGAGAGGAGAGAGGAAGAAACCCACACCCCTTCTTCTGAGCACACCACTCCAGAAAACATCATGGGCATCACGCCTCCAGCACTCCCCGCCCAAAGTAGAAAGTCTCTCTTCTTCGTTCCCGTTTACCCCACACCCCCACCCCTTTCTCTTTCTTCTCTTTTCTCTCCTTTTGGGTCCTTTTCTCTCTCCCGCCCGCCCCACCCCCAACCCCAATCTGTAGCTTCCAGCACCAGCCCTGGGGCCGGGCCGGGCCGGGCCGGGCCGGGGGGGGGGGGGGGGGGGGGGGGAGGGAGGGATCTAAAAACTGGAAAACAGCCCTGGCTGCTATGGCTCAGTGGATGGAGCACTGGCCTGCAAACCGAAAGGTTGCCGGTTCAATTCCCACCCCGGGCACACGCCTGGGTCGAGGGCCGGGTCTCCGGTGAGGGGCACCTCAGAGGCAGCCACATATTGATCCTTCTCTGCCTCTCTTCTCCTCCTCTCTCTAAAAGTAAACCTATACATAAATAAATAAGATCTTAGCCCTGGCTGGTGTAGCTCAGTGGATGGAGCACGGGCCTGCAAACCAAAAGATCGCGGTTCGATTCCCAGTCAGGGCACATGCCTGGGTTGCAGGCCAGTTCCCAGCAGGGGCCAGTTCCCAGCAGGGATCGCATGAGAAGCAACCATACAGTGATATTTCTTTCCCTCTCTCCTTCCCTTCCCCTCTAAAGATAAATAAATAAAATCTAAAATAAATAAATAAACAGACAAACAAAGAAATGAAATTGTAAAGAAAAGAGCCTCCCCCCCCAAAAAAAAACTTTTTTTAAATACAATCTTGGAGGAAAAAAAACAAAACAAAACTGAAAAACAGAGTCCGGGAGCCACACGGGCAATAAGCAGGAACGGTGAGCATAGTGAAGTGTAAGAGAAATCCGTGTGCGAGTGGATCACAACAAAGCCGAAAGAGGATAGATAAGAGGGTGGGTGTGGGGAACATCGGTGGGCACCTCCCCCCCCCCCGCGATAGTGAGTTGTGCATTTCAGCATCACTCCACCTTCACCACGAGGACCACATTGGGGGGGGGGGGCGGGGGGGGGGCGGGCAGGCGGGCAGGCGGGCAGGTGGGCAGCCCCTGGTGAATAGCCCCTAACATTTAGAGAGGGGCTGTGAGTGAGAGAGCCAACAGCCCTGTGGAGTTTTCAGGCGAGTCTGATTTCTCTCAAGGCCCAGGTCACAGAACCTTTATCAAGTGACCTTTCTCGAATACAGAACAGTAGAGAGGTGGGAACTCTCACGACCAGGCATCCACAGTCCTGAGACAGGCCCTTCTCTAGCTCCCCAAACCATAGAGAGGGTGGAGAGAACACGATGTTCTCCACGGTCTGGACACTCTCCCAGGCCTCGAGTGTCGAAGAGCCCACCGGAAAGCCGTTCCGCTCACCGGACGCCGCAGCCGGCTCCGGCCTCCCATAGCACAACAGCGTGTAGCCGCAGGTCACTGAGGGCAGATCTGTGCACATCTAAAGGTTGGGTCGTTGGAGATGGCGTCCACGGGGTCCTGACATCTGCCCTATCGGTGGCGGGACCACCGGTGAGGCCCCAGCCGGACTCGCACATCTGGGGTACCTCTGGGTGAATTTCTCTTCAAAGGAGGCGTGCAATATGCCTGCTACAGGCAGGCACGTTCTCGGCCTCTTCCACCCATGTGGTTGGGAGCCCTGGACAGCCACGTGTCAAAAAAGGAAACTGGACTCCCCACCGACACCACACGCAAAGATACTCTGGAGGTGCATCACATCATGTCAGTGTACGTCAGGGCATCCTCCAAGTCCAGGAAAATCTCAGATATTCCACGCAGCCGTGTGTCCACTGACACGTCCCCTAGCGCCACGGGTGTCAAGAGAAGAGCCAACTGACGGGATGACATCCCGTGACAAAGCTTCCGCACGGCTCAAGAAAGCACCAGCCACATGAAAAGGGGTGGCCCTCTGCACACACGTGGGACTGATCGCCACAGCCTTACATCTCAGAGCGGGCTAGAGTTTCTGAAGGAAAATGGAATATTTCTCGGGTGGTGGTGGTGGTGGTGGTGGTGGTGGTGGTGGAGGAGGAGGAGGAGGAGGAGGAGGAGTGGCTGGGCAGCTCTGCCACTTCCTCACTCTTTAGTCCCACTTCCCCGAGTGACGGGTGGTGACTGGAAAATAGAGGACATAAAACGAATGGGAAGAAGATAGCTGGAGGAACTCAAACTCTCCTGGGTAAAAGTGGAGGATAAAGACTGCCTGTGTGTGTGGTGGGGGGGGGGGCCGCTGGGGGTGGGGGCGGACAAAGGACCAAAAAACAAAGAGCCAGATCCTCCAGACCCACCTCCCTCCCTCCCTCCCTCCCTCCCTCCCTCCCTCCCTGCTGAAGAAAAGACTCTCAGCTTTAGGGAGAAAACCCCGTTGTCGGTTGTCGATGGCTGGACTCACCACTAGGGGGTGGGCTTGGTCCTGAAGTGGGATGGAGGAGGAGGAGGAGGAGGAGGAGGAGGAGGAGGAGGAGGAGAGAGGAGAGAGGAAGAAACCCACACCCCTTCTTCTGAGCACACCACTCCAGAAAACATCATGGGCATCACGCCTCCAGCACTCCCCGCCCAAAGTAGAAAGTCTCTCTTCTTCGTTCCCGTTTACCCCACACCCCCACCCCTTTCTCTTTCTTCTCTTTTCTCTCCTTTTGGGTCCTTTTCTCTCTCCCGCCCGCCCCACCCCCAACCCCAATCTGTAGCTTCCAGCACCAGCCCTGGGGCCGGGCCGGGCCGGGCCGGGCCGGGGGGGGGGGGGGGGGGGGGGAGGGAGGGATCTAAAAACTGGAAAACAGCCCTGGCTGCTATGGCTCAGTGGATGGAGCACTGGCCTGCAAACCGAAAGGTTGCCGGTTCAATTCCCACCCCGGGCACACGCCTGGGTCGAGGGCCGGGTCTCCGGTGAGGGGCACCTCAGAGGCAGCCACATATTGATCCTTCTCTGCCTCTCTTCTCCTCCTCTCTCTAAAAGTAAACCTATACATAAATAAATAAGATCTTAGCCCTGGCTGGTGTAGCTCAGTGGATGGAGCACGGGCCTGCAAACCAAAAGATCGCGGTTCGATTCCCAGTCAGGGCACATGCCTGGGTTGCAGGCCAGTTCCCAGCAGGGGCCAGTTCCCAGCAGGGATCGCATGAGAAGCAACCATACAGTGATATTTCTTTCCCTCTCTCCTTCCCTTCCCCTCTAAAGATAAATAAATAAAATCTAAAATAAATAAATAAACAGACAAACAAAGAAATGAAATTGTAAAGAAAAGAGCCTCCCCCCCCAAAAAAAAACTTTTTTTAAATACAATCTTGGAGGAAAAAAAACAAAACAAAACTGAAAAACAGAGTCCGGGAGCCACACGGGCAATAAGCAGGAACGGTGAGCATAGTGAAGTGTAAGAGAAATCCGTGTGCGAGTGGATCACAACAAAGCCGAAAGAGGATAGATAAGAGGGTGGGTGTGGGGAACATCGGTGGGCACCTCCCCCCCCCCCCCGCGATAGTGAGTTGTGCATTTCAGCATCACTCCACCTTCACCACGAGGACCACATTGGGGGGGGGGGCGGGGGGGGGGCGGGCAGGCGGGCAGGCGGGCAGGTGGGCAGCCCCTGGTGAATAGCCCCTAACATTTAGAGAGGGGCTGTGAGTGAGAGAGCCAACAGCCCTGTGGAGTTTTCAGGCGAGTCTGATTTCTCTCAAGGCCCAGGTCACAGAACCTTTATCAAGTGACCTTTCTCGAATACAGAACAGTAGAGAGGTGGGAACTCTCACGACCAGGCATCCACAGTCCTGAGACAGGCCCTTCTCTAGCTCCCCAAACCATAGAGAGGGTGGAGAGAACACGATGTTCTCCACGGTCTGGACACTCTCCCAGGCCTCGAGTGTCGAAGAGCCCACCGGAAAGCCGTTCCGCTCACCGGACGCCGCAGCCGGCTCCGGCCTCCCATAGCACAACAGCGTGTAGCCGCAGGTCACTGAGGGCAGATCTGTGCACATCTAAAGGTTGGGTCGTTGGAGATGGCGTCCACGGGGTCCTGACATCTGCCCTATCGGTGGCGGGACCACCGGTGAGGCCCCAGCCGGACTCGCACATCTGGGGTACCTCTGGGTGAATTTCTCTTCAAAGGAGGCGTGCAATATGCCTGCTACAGGCAGGCACGTTCTCGGCCTCTTCCACCCATGTGGTTGGGAGCCCTGGACAGCCACGTGTCAAAAAAGGAAACTGGACTCCCCACCGACACCACACGCAAAGATACTCTGGAGGTGCATCACATCATGTCAGTGTACGTCAGGGCATCCTCCAAGTCCAGGAAAATCTCAGATATTCCACGCAGCCGTGTGTCCACTGACACGTCCCCTAGCGCCACGGGTGTCAAGAGAAGAGCCAACTGACGGGATGACATCCCGTGACAAAGCTTCCGCACGGCTCAAGAAAGCACCAGCCACATGAAAAGGGGTGGCCCTCTGCACACACGTGGGACTGATCGCCACAGCCTTACATCTCAGAGCGGGCTAGAGTTTCTGAAGGAAAATGGAATATTTCTCGGGTGGTGGTGGTGGTGGTGGTGGTGGTGGTGGTGGAGGAGGAGGAGGAGGAGGAGGAGGAGTGGCTGGGCAGCTCTGCCACTTCCTCACTCTTTAGTCCCACTTCCCCGAGTGACGGGTGGTGACTGGAAAATAGAGGACATAAAACGAATGGGAAGAAGATAGCTGGAGGAACTCAAACTCTCCTGGGTAAAAGTGGAGGATAAAGACTGCCTGTGTGTGTGGTGGGGGGGGGGGGGCCGCTGGGGGTGGGGGCGGACAAAGGACCAAAAAACAAAGAGCCAGATCCTCCAGACCCACCTCCCTCCCTCCCTCCCTCCCTCCCTCCCTCCCTCCCTGCTGAAGAAAAGACTCTCAGCTTTAGGGAGAAAACCCCGTTGTCGGTTGTCGATGGCTGGACTCACCACTAGGGGGTGGGCTTGGTCCTGAAGTGGGATGGAGGAGGAGGAGGAGGAGGAGGAGGAGGAGGAGGAGGAGGAGGAGGAGGAGGAACAACTGCTTCGTTTTTCTGGTCTGAGGGCTTCCTCCCTCCCACAACCTCCTCCCCACGGGTGAACCTCACCACAGCACCCCACCCTTCCCCTGGACACCCTAACAGCTGGTGACCCCGTCATTCCCTCTCCACGTAAGGGCCAGGAGACCAATGGAGGGGGGGGGGGGGAGAAAGGGAGAGGAGAGGAGAAAAGAGAAGAAAAATGGAGGAAAGGATAGGAAAGAAAAGGAAAAGAAGAAAAGAAAGGAAAGGAGGCCCTGGCTGGTGTAGCTCAGTGGATTGAGCACGGGCCTGCGAACCAGACAATCGCGGTTCGATTCCCAGTCAGGGCACATGCCAGGGTTGCAGGCAGGTTCCCTGCAGGCAAGTTCCCAGCAGGGGAGGCACAAAAGGCAACCCTACATTGATGTTTCTCTCCCTCTCTCCTTCCCTTCCCCTCTAAAGATAAATAAATAAAATCTTAAAATAAAAAAAAAAAAAGAAAAGAAAGGAAAGACACCAAAAAAGGGCTGACAGACACCCCACCACCGCCCCTTCATGTTGGCAGAGGGACAGACACGTGGATCGGTAGAATGGGAAGCGATGGACCTACACAAACATGCTTTTGTCAGGTGGGATCGACAGTCAGCCGAGGCGGGGGGGTAGGGGCGAGACACGTCTCACCCACCGACCGGGCAGCGCAGCACCCAGTCAGTCCCACCCACGAGATCGACAGGTGTTCCGCACATCACGAGAAACACCGTGAGAACACAGGAGGAGGAGGAGGAGGAGGAGGAGGAGGAGGAGGAGGAGGAGGAGGAGGAGGAGGAGGAGGAGGAGGGGAGCCCTTGAACTTCCATATGTATCCTTCCCACCCACTGTGTGGGAAAGAAAGCCACGGAGACTGTAGGTCTATTCGTCCCCAGGTCTGGAAGGGGGAAGAGGAGGGGGTCCACACTGCCGCAAGCGAGAGACACTGACCGACCGACCGACTAGCCGACAAACCGCCTGTCACTTTGGGTCATCGTTCACCGCCAGCCTCTGGTCACTATCTGCTTCACCAGGCGGGGTGGGGGTGGGGAAGGGTCGCCAGCCATCATGCTCACAGGAAGAGCCACAGGAGAGAGGGTCTCTGTCCCTCCCCGTTCCTCTGTCTCTAAAAATCAACTGTGAAGAAATGGTCAGGAACATCAGAATGCCTTTGTCAGTGGCTCGCCCGCCTCATGTCAGTGTCCAGGGTCGGCCCAGGCAGAGACCCTAGGCGGGCAGAGGAATTTCTCCTTCCGGACAGCTGCCGAGACAGTCAGCGCAAGGGTCCGCGGAGGCCTGTCTGGCGTGACCCCGTCCGTCCGTCCGTCCGTCCGTCCGTCCGTCCACCGGGAGCCAGCCGGCCAGCCGGCCGGGGAAACGACCCAACGGTTGCCGGTTCAATTCCAAGATCGGGCCCACGACACGCTCGGGTGGTGGCGGCGGGCCAGGTCCCCGGTCAGTCAGGGGCCCTTGTGAGAAGCAACCGGTATCTGTCACACACTGATGTTTCTCCCCCTCTCTTTCTCCTTCCCTTCCCCTCCCTCTAAAAGTCTGCCAATCGAATCTTAAAAAGAAGTAAATGAACGAGTGAATGAATGAATGAGTACACACACACGTCTATACATATATACATAGAGAGAGAGAGAGAGAGAGAGAGAGAGGAGAATATATATATATATGTGTGTGTGTGTGTGTGTGTATATATATATATATATATATACACATATATATGTATATGTATGTGTAGAAAAGTAAAATCGTGGGGGGTGGTGATAATAATAATAATAATAATAATAATAATAATAATAATAATAATAATGGCGGCCCATGAAAATCGGGTGTGTGACACAGACCACGGAAACCTTCGCTGCCCGTCGTATTTTTCCTCGTTTTTTCGCAGACTTTATCCCTTCTTCCTTTCCTCTCCGCCGCCCCCCCCCCCCCGGCCGCCCCCCTCTTTCTTTCTCCACCTCTCTTTCTCAGTGTGGGGTTGACAGGAAAACGAAGAAAAGTGCACAGAGAGTTCATTCCCCTCGGGCTCGTGGGGCTGATACGGAGCCCTTTCCTCTCCCGTGACTGAGGCCTTGGTCAGAAGGCCGCCAGCCGGAAGGAAAGTGTGTCATTTAGGGAAGGGGATCGTCACTCCCTCCTCATCTCCTCTGGGGAGCGGCCTCCTCTCCCGCGACTGCTTCTTGAACGTTTTCTTCCCAAAGGTACACACCCAGGTGATGATGTGGTTTAGAGCCTTCACCGGAAAAGACACCGGCGTGCAGGCCGCCCGCCCGTCCCTCCCAAACCCAAGAAGCGATGACAGCGACGGAATGTTTACGGGCGCTTTATTCAGATGGCCGGTGGTCTGAGAAGATGGTGGGTGTCTAGAACCTCACAGACCATCTTGTCTCTTCTTTCCAGGCCAGACCTTTCAGAAAGGGCGGGGGGGGGGGGGTGTGATGATAAGCAAGGTGGGCTGAGGGCTTTGAGATTCAGAAGATGCAACATTCCTGTCCCGCACAGTCAGCTGTTCCCAGGGGAGGGCGGTCGTCTGTCTGTCTGTCTGTCTGTCTGTCTGTCTCCGGAGGCCTCCAGTGGTCCCCAGGTGGTGGTGGTAGTGCTGCTGGTGGTGCTCATCTGGAGCAGTGGCCCAGGAAGTCAGCTGTTTTCCCAGTAGCCGAGACGGGCCTCATCTGTCGTTTCTGAACCAAAAGCTTGAACAGACAGGTGACTCGCTAGACTTATAACTTTTTACCCGAAAGCTCAAGCTTTCCAAGTCTCGAGTCCCCCATCCTTCCCCACCGTGAGTGAGTACAAAACTATCTATCTCATTTTCCAGGGGATCAGGACTGAGCATTGGAGTGTCAGGGCGGGGGGGTGGGGGGCGGGCGGCGGTGGCGGCGGCCGCGGTAGGCAAGCACCTCATGGCAGACCCACAGAAGGAGGCACATGGTATGCAACAGCAAGCTATGCCCCTGAAGAAAAGGACGAGGATCGACCCGCTCCATGTCTCTCAAAGACCAGGTCGACTAGGCAGCCGGGAGGTGAGTTTACACAAGCCCATAGCCAAGAATCCCTCTCTCGGTTTGATAGCGGACACGACACCATCGACCCGACTTCATGTGCTGTGAGCCGTGAACGGTGAGTGCAGTTAAAACAGCAGAGTCCCTGACGTTCCACAGGTCCGTGGCGATGCCTTCGGAGAAGGTCGTCTTCGGCGGTACGATTTTCCCAGCACCGCTCATCTGACGCGTCCTAGTTCTTGACTCACGGCACCGATGGCCCTCGAGGTGGCGTTCCGAGCTTCTGCCGCAGCGCAGGCTCACCCGCCGATGTCTACCTTCCAATGAGCGACCTCGGTGGGTGTGACAGATGCAGTTCAAGACACCCATCCAGCGGGGCTAAAGAGGCGTCGGTCACCGATACGATCGGGCGTCAGGGAGAGATCCCGTGGAACCCTGGTCAAGGGGGGCTTCCACGGCAGAAACACTGGCAGCTAGTCTTCCCAGAGAGCGTGGTCCCCCCCCCCCCGCCGGCCCCCAGAGCCCTTTGCTGGAATGTAGGAATAGATGACAGTCATCCCACCTATCAGAAACCTTCCCGTGGGCAGTTGACCACGAGCGTCAGCATAACACACATCGGTGGTGGTGGTGGTGGTGGTGGTGGTACACAGTTGAGTTATGTCCCAAGAGAAGGTCTCCGGGCCCAAGAAATAGGTGTCTGCCCTGTGGTTAAAAAGTACAGTGAAAGAGAAGTTTTGGAGGCCTACTTCATGGGCTTCAAGGACACGGGAAGCTGTGCCCAAGAGAGAAAAGGGTAGCGTGTTCTGACGGGATGCACACCTTTTTTTTTTTTTAAGAGTGATACAAAAATTTTATTTACAGTTGTACAGAGTGTAAGACAAGGAATGCCAGCCAAAATAGATGGGTATTTTCAATTAGGTAATTCAAATGTACATTATATTCAGCAGATTTTTTTTTAGAAAGACTTTTTTTTTTAAGATTTTTTAAATGTATTTATCTTTAGAGGGGAAAGGAAGGAGAGAGGGAGAGAAACATCAATGTATGGTTGCCTTTCATACATCCCCTGCAGGGAACCGGCCTGCAACCCCGGTATGTGCCCTGACTGGGAATCGAACTGCGGTTGTCTGGTTCGCAGGCCTGCGCTCAATCCACTGAGCTACACCAGCCAGGGCTGGGACGCACACATTTTTATTCTTCCCGTAGATGTTCTAGGCACCCGATGGGTTCCGATCCGGCTTCCTCGGTCACCTGAGGCGTCCTCTGGAAAATGCGCGAAGCATAAAATCAAATTCCTCAGTGGACCCGACAGACCGCACCACACCGAGCTCTCTCTGCCGCCCACTGTGTGGTTTTAGGTTCTATCCATGGATCGGTAATCATCGTTTCCCTCTCATGCATTTGCAGAAAGAGAGGAGGGACGCCTGGTGGTGGTGGTGGTGGTGGGGGGGGGGGGGGGGCAACTCTGGACAGGACATCTGGCCCCCTCTGAGTGAAGGTTGCCAGAGGTCTGTGAAATCATCCGGATAGACGGAAATTCATCACGGGATGTCATCCATACACCGGAGAGCAGCGTGGCCTCTGTCACTCTGTGTGCGTGCGTGCGTGCGTGGAAGTCTCACTCATCTGGAATGACCTGGTTTTCAAACATGAGAACACTCTCACTCTGTGTTTCTCGAAGCTAAACCGTGCTGCATACTGGCATAAGCCATGTGGAAGTACCGATCTGTGTCTCCCTACCCCATGCCCCTGTCATGTTCCAGGCAAGTGGATTTGAGAAGGCCTATCTGGGTGGGGTGAGGGAGATCAAGAGACTAGATAGTCATGGGTTGGGGCGGGGGGAGGGGGGAAGGGAGAACATTGAAAAGGAAAAAAAAATCGTGAAAGCATCACCTAATACAGGACCCATCACTATTTCCTGTCTTGTGTATGCAAACGATCATCGGGCTGAGTGAAAACCGGACCTCCTACAGTCAGTCAAAGAATGGGGCGCGCCGGGGGAGGGGGGGGGAGGGGGCGGGGGGGGGCGGCGGCGGCGGCGGCGGCGGCGGCGGCGGCGGCGGCGGCGAGGCTCGGTCCGGGTCTTGTTTTTTTTCTGTGGACACACGGAAAGGACGTGGGGGGCGGGGGGGGGGGGGGCATCCCTGCAGGAAGTTGGGGCCGGGTCCGTCGATCAGACAATGTCAAGAACCCTGCCCCGCTCAGCCTGGCGGGCTTTTCAGAAGCAGGATGAGCGCTGAGTTGAGTTCCCGCCCCCCCTGGCGAAAGGCCCCTCAGCAGGAACGACAGGGGTTCCCGGAGCCAGCGGCGCCCCGCAGTCCCCCTCGCCGCCGCCGCCGCCGCCGCCGCCGCCGCCGCCGCCCTCCCCCCTTCAGCCCTCAGCCTCGGGGGGAAGTGGGGGGGGGGGGGCGGGGAACGGGTCGGGAGGGCCATCCCAGAGCAGGTCTCCTCTCCTCCACACCCAGAGGTCTCACCACCGGGAGGGGGGTGGGGGAGGGGGAGGGGGTAGGCCCGCGAGAGCCAACTCCGCTTTAGCCCCACTGGATATTGCTGCGGGGGGGCCAGAGCTCTGGATGGGGGTGGGGTGGGGAAGGGTCCTGTCCGGGCTGAAAGGGCTGAAGGTGGGGGCAATCAGTTCCCCAAGGACCTCACTCCACGGCGTCATTCAAATGCAGAAGGCTCTCTCGGCGGGGTGCAGAGCCTCCGCTCCTTGGAC
>JBAWUR020000200.1:0-7500 GCA_038363175.2 Artibeus lituratus | reverse complement strand
AGGCCCAGGGAGCAAGAGGAGCTCGACGGGTCTGGGACACGGGGGGTGGCGTTGTCCGCCAAGCCACCAGGGCAATCAATGCCGGGCGCTCGCGATCGGGGCCGTGGGCAAAGGGACGGCCCGTGCCGCCTCAGGGGCGACGTCCGTTTGCCCCTCAAGGCACCGGGACCCCCAGAGGAGAGGCTAAGGTTAAGTGAGAGTCCACGGTACCGCGTCGGGACTAGGGCGAGAGACGCCAGCGCGACGCGAAGCTGGGAACCACGAGGCACCAGATGACACGACAGGGAAAACAAGCACGGCGGCACACGATCTCAAACAGCGGCCCCGGCGCGAACGCCCAAACACACAGAGCCCGGCCCCGCCACGCGGCGGGACCGCAACGCGGCACCCCACCCCCTCCACGCGAGGAGAGCAGGCGTGCCTTCCCCCCCTCCAGCACCCTTCTCGACTCAGCCAACCACCCTGGCGGGCCGCGCCCACAGCGGCGACCGGCAGCGGGCCCCGGTCGGGAACGGGAAGCGACAGCACCGGCTCGGCCTCAGGCACCTGACGGACGGCCTGCAGCGCTCCAGGAGCACCACCGGACAGCCGAGCGACACGCGCTCACACGCCCCAGGGAGAGGCACGCGGCGCGGCGAAGGAACGGCCCTCCCCGCCGCGGGGAGGGCCGCCCTGGAAGGCAACAGCCACGGGGGCGGGGCGGAGAGTGTCCGCTGCGTCACAAGACCTCGGAACCCCGCCACCGCCACGAGGCGGAAAGCCGGGCAGCGAGGTCGGGCCGGGTTCCGCACCCCTCTCTTTCCCGCACACCACCCCGAGGCGGGTGAGGAAGGCAAGAGGGGCCCGCGGGCGGAGCGAGAAGAGCGGTCCCATTCGCCAGGAATGTCCGTCCCTCGCCCGGCGCGGCTTAGGCCCGGCCCAGGAGAGCGCGACGTCACCACATCGATCGAGCCAAGCCCGGGAGCGAGCACATCCAGCGCCGCCGGAGGAGGCCGAAGAGGCGTGGACGAGGCCCCACGGGGGTGGGGAGGAGGGGCGCGGGAGTCCGGGGACCACAGGAGAAACACAGCCCGCGAGAGACACGCAAGGCCCCCCGGGGCGCGCCACGCTCCTGGCTCCGCCGCCCCCAACCAACCAAGGCAACAGGGACGAGAGTTGGGCCGCAAGTCACAGTTCGTAGAAGGCCCCTCCAGGACGACCGCCAGACAGCGTGTCTCCCACCAATCTCATGGTACAATCTGCCGACTTCAGGCAGAAGGAAGGCGGGTCACGGAGACGGGGGGCCATCCACAGATCGAGGGGGGCTCCCGGAAGGGGGGGGCGGCCACACGCCACCCAGAAGGACCCCATCACCCCGGGAGAACCGGGGGGGGGGGGCGCCAAACGCTCCACGGGCCATCTGGTCGACCCCACTCCCCCCACCTCAAACAAGCCCCGTCCAAGCGGACCGGCGCACACGCGGACGGACGGACGCCCAGAACGCGCCTCCGCCCGGGGACAGACTGGCAAAGAACCCCGGGAAGGCGCCCACGGCAAAACGAGCTCCTCGCGTAGAGGGAATGCCCCCGAGGCTCAGAGGCGCCCCCCGACTCCGGCTGGGGACTCCGGAGAAGAAAACGGCGGAGAGCAATCGAGGACGACGCCCGGGAACCACCTGGGCCCGCCGGCGAGCTCACCTCGCCCTCCACGGGCCTCCACGGGCCTCCACGTGCGGCCCGTGCCAGTCCCCGCCCGCCCCCGCCCCCCCCGCCCCGCCCCGCCACGGGACAGGGAAACCTCGGACGGCGAGACAGCCGCGCGCCGCCAGCGGGACCCAGGAGGGCAGGCGCCCGGGGGAGGGAAGACCCCGGGCGGGGCGCCCGTCCCCTCACGCCCCCCGGCCTGTGGACTTTGAAAAAAAAATCCGCAGAGACGCCGCCGAAGAAAGTACCGACGCCAGGAGAGAGCGGGAACCGAGTCCGTGGCGCCCGGTCCGGTCACCCGACACGGCTCGCCCCGGTCAGCACCTCTCGAACGGCCTCGGGGCACCCACCTCCAGCGTCGTCGCCGCCGCCGCCGTCGTCGCCGCCGCCGCCAGGGACCCAGTCCTTCCGTCCGCCAGACCTTGGCTCTGGGGGAGCGCGGGAGGCGCGCCGGGGTCGGGGAAGGCGCGTGCTGGTCGACCGGAGCGCGCGGCCACAGCCCTCTCGTGATCCTGCAGGGACAATCTCCCGCCAGGGCGCCGCGCGCCGACACACCGGCGCCACCGGCACGATCCCGCCAGCGTCGCCAGCCTGCTGGAAGTCGCCCACGGCCGACGCGGCCAGGACGCCTCCCTCGCGGCTCCGGAAGGAACGGGCGATATATAAGCGGCCGCCAGGTGGCGCCCGACAACCGCCGCCAGCGTCAGCGGGACGGAGCCGAATCGCTGGCCGGCCAGGGCGCCACGCCGCCCGCCCGGAGGACCGATGTGCTCCCGGCACACCACGTCCGCCTCGGAGCTCCCGACCGCGGCGGCGGCGGCGGCGGCGGAAGGACTCGGGAAGAATACCTGGGGCTCCCGGGCCGCTGCGGCCGGGGGAGTGGCACGCGACAGAATCCACCCCCCCCCCCCGCCGCAGTCCCCAGCCGGCGACGGGCGCCACCGGAAGGACCGGACCGGACCCGACCGGACCGGGCGGGACCGAGCTTCGACCCGCCCGCCCCACCCTACCCTGCCTCCGGCGCGCCGACTCCCGACTCCCGGGAGGGTCCAGAGAACGTGGCAGCGGCCGGTCGGGGACCGTCCAAACCCCGGGGACCGTCCAAACCCCAGGAACGAGGCCACTATGCTCAGGATGACGACGGACAGCTTTCTTTCTTTCTCTTTCTTCCCTTTCTTTCTTTCTTTCTTTCTTTTTTTCTATCATTTCCCCCTCCTTATTCCCTTTTGTCTCGCTTCACACACATCGACTCTGTCAGGGGTCACATCGGTTCACACAAGCACACAGACAGGACAGAAAATGAAGTGAGATCGGGGAGACTGGATGGGACCCCTGGAGGAACAAGACGGGGCGGGGGGGGGGGGCGAGGAGGAGGAGGAGGAGGAGGAGGAGGAGAGAGGAGAGAGGAAGAAACCCACACCCCTTCTTCTGAGCACACCACTCCAGAAAACATCATGGGCATCACGCCTCCAGCACTCCCCGCCCAAAGTAGAAAGTCTCTCTTCTTCGTTCCCGTTTACCCCACACCCCCACCCCTTTCTCTTTCTTCTCTTTTCTCTCCTTTTGGGTCCTTTTCTCTCTCCCGCCCGCCCCACCCCCAACCCCAATCTGTAGCTTCCAGCACCAGCCCTGGGGCCGGGCCGGGCCGGGCCGGGCCGGGGGGGGGGGGGGGGGGGGGGGGAGGGAGGGATCTAAAAACTGGAAAACAGCCCTGGCTGCTATGGCTCAGTGGATGGAGCACTGGCCTGCAAACCGAAAGGTTGCCGGTTCAATTCCCACCCCGGGCACACGCCTGGGTCGAGGGCCGGGTCTCCGGTGAGGGGCACCTCAGAGGCAGCCACATATTGATCCTTCTCTGCCTCTCTTCTCCTCCTCTCTCTAAAAGTAAACCTATACATAAATAAATAAGATCTTAGCCCTGGCTGGTGTAGCTCAGTGGATGGAGCACGGGCCTGCAAACCAAAAGATCGCGGTTCGATTCCCAGTCAGGGCACATGCCTGGGTTGCAGGCCAGTTCCCAGCAGGGGCCAGTTCCCAGCAGGGATCGCATGAGAAGCAACCATACAGTGATATTTCTTTCCCTCTCTCCTTCCCTTCCCCTCTAAAGATAAATAAATAAAATCTAAAATAAATAAATAAACAGACAAACAAAGAAATGAAATTGTAAAGAAAAGAGCCTCCCCCCCCAAAAAAAAACTTTTTTTAAATACAATCTTGGAGGAAAAAAAACAAAACAAAACTGAAAAACAGAGTCCGGGAGCCACACGGGCAATAAGCAGGAACGGTGAGCATAGTGAAGTGTAAGAGAAATCCGTGTGCGAGTGGATCACAACAAAGCCGAAAGAGGATAGATAAGAGGGTGGGTGTGGGGAACATCGGTGGGCACCTCCCCCCCCCCCGCGATAGTGAGTTGTGCATTTCAGCATCACTCCACCTTCACCACGAGGACCACATTGGGGGGGGGGGGCGGGGGGGGGGCGGGCAGGCGGGCAGGCGGGCAGGTGGGCAGCCCCTGGTGAATAGCCCCTAACATTTAGAGAGGGGCTGTGAGTGAGAGAGCCAACAGCCCTGTGGAGTTTTCAGGCGAGTCTGATTTCTCTCAAGGCCCAGGTCACAGAACCTTTATCAAGTGACCTTTCTCGAATACAGAACAGTAGAGAGGTGGGAACTCTCACGACCAGGCATCCACAGTCCTGAGACAGGCCCTTCTCTAGCTCCCCAAACCATAGAGAGGGTGGAGAGAACACGATGTTCTCCACGGTCTGGACACTCTCCCAGGCCTCGAGTGTCGAAGAGCCCACCGGAAAGCCGTTCCGCTCACCGGACGCCGCAGCCGGCTCCGGCCTCCCATAGCACAACAGCGTGTAGCCGCAGGTCACTGAGGGCAGATCTGTGCACATCTAAAGGTTGGGTCGTTGGAGATGGCGTCCACGGGGTCCTGACATCTGCCCTATCGGTGGCGGGACCACCGGTGAGGCCCCAGCCGGACTCGCACATCTGGGGTACCTCTGGGTGAATTTCTCTTCAAAGGAGGCGTGCAATATGCCTGCTACAGGCAGGCACGTTCTCGGCCTCTTCCACCCATGTGGTTGGGAGCCCTGGACAGCCACGTGTCAAAAAAGGAAACTGGACTCCCCACCGACACCACACGCAAAGATACTCTGGAGGTGCATCACATCATGTCAGTGTACGTCAGGGCATCCTCCAAGTCCAGGAAAATCTCAGATATTCCACGCAGCCGTGTGTCCACTGACACGTCCCCTAGCGCCACGGGTGTCAAGAGAAGAGCCAACTGACGGGATGACATCCCGTGACAAAGCTTCCGCACGGCTCAAGAAAGCACCAGCCACATGAAAAGGGGTGGCCCTCTGCACACACGTGGGACTGATCGCCACAGCCTTACATCTCAGAGCGGGCTAGAGTTTCTGAAGGAAAATGGAATATTTCTCGGGTGGTGGTGGTGGTGGTGGTGGTGGTGGTGGTGGAGGAGGAGGAGGAGGAGGAGGAGGAGTGGCTGGGCAGCTCTGCCACTTCCTCACTCTTTAGTCCCACTTCCCCGAGTGACGGGTGGTGACTGGAAAATAGAGGACATAAAACGAATGGGAAGAAGATAGCTGGAGGAACTCAAACTCTCCTGGGTAAAAGTGGAGGATAAAGACTGCCTGTGTGTGTGGTGGGGGGGGGGGCCGCTGGGGGTGGGGGCGGACAAAGGACCAAAAAACAAAGAGCCAGATCCTCCAGACCCACCTCCCTCCCTCCCTCCCTCCCTCCCTCCCTCCCTCCCTGCTGAAGAAAAGACTCTCAGCTTTAGGGAGAAAACCCCGTTGTCGGTTGTCGATGGCTGGACTCACCACTAGGGGGTGGGCTTGGTCCTGAAGTGGGATGGAGGAGGAGGAGGAGGAGGAGGAGGAGGAGGAGGAGGAGGAGAGAGGAGAGAGGAAGAAACCCACACCCCTTCTTCTGAGCACACCACTCCAGAAAACATCATGGGCATCACGCCTCCAGCACTCCCCGCCCAAAGTAGAAAGTCTCTCTTCTTCGTTCCCGTTTACCCCACACCCCCACCCCTTTCTCTTTCTTCTCTTTTCTCTCCTTTTGGGTCCTTTTCTCTCTCCCGCCCGCCCCACCCCCAACCCCAATCTGTAGCTTCCAGCACCAGCCCTGGGGCCGGGCCGGGCCGGGCCGGGCCGGGGGGGGGGGGGGGGGGGGGGAGGGAGGGATCTAAAAACTGGAAAACAGCCCTGGCTGCTATGGCTCAGTGGATGGAGCACTGGCCTGCAAACCGAAAGGTTGCCGGTTCAATTCCCACCCCGGGCACACGCCTGGGTCGAGGGCCGGGTCTCCGGTGAGGGGCACCTCAGAGGCAGCCACATATTGATCCTTCTCTGCCTCTCTTCTCCTCCTCTCTCTAAAAGTAAACCTATACATAAATAAATAAGATCTTAGCCCTGGCTGGTGTAGCTCAGTGGATGGAGCACGGGCCTGCAAACCAAAAGATCGCGGTTCGATTCCCAGTCAGGGCACATGCCTGGGTTGCAGGCCAGTTCCCAGCAGGGGCCAGTTCCCAGCAGGGATCGCATGAGAAGCAACCATACAGTGATATTTCTTTCCCTCTCTCCTTCCCTTCCCCTCTAAAGATAAATAAATAAAATCTAAAATAAATAAATAAACAGACAAACAAAGAAATGAAATTGTAAAGAAAAGAGCCTCCCCCCCCAAAAAAAAACTTTTTTTAAATACAATCTTGGAGGAAAAAAAACAAAACAAAACTGAAAAACAGAGTCCGGGAGCCACACGGGCAATAAGCAGGAACGGTGAGCATAGTGAAGTGTAAGAGAAATCCGTGTGCGAGTGGATCACAACAAAGCCGAAAGAGGATAGATAAGAGGGTGGGTGTGGGGAACATCGGTGGGCACCTCCCCCCCCCCCCCGCGATAGTGAGTTGTGCATTTCAGCATCACTCCACCTTCACCACGAGGACCACATTGGGGGGGGGGGCGGGGGGGGGGCGGGCAGGCGGGCAGGCGGGCAGGTGGGCAGCCCCTGGTGAATAGCCCCTAACATTTAGAGAGGGGCTGTGAGTGAGAGAGCCAACAGCCCTGTGGAGTTTTCAGGCGAGTCTGATTTCTCTCAAGGCCCAGGTCACAGAACCTTTATCAAGTGACCTTTCTCGAATACAGAACAGTAGAGAGGTGGGAACTCTCACGACCAGGCATCCACAGTCCTGAGACAGGCCCTTCTCTAGCTCCCCAAACCATAGAGAGGGTGGAGAGAACACGATGTTCTCCACGGTCTGGACACTCTCCCAGGCCTCGAGTGTCGAAGAGCCCACCGGAAAGCCGTTCCGCTCACCGGACGCCGCAGCCGGCTCCGGCCTCCCATAGCACAACAGCGTGTAGCCGCAGGTCACTGAGGGCAGATCTGTGCACATCTAAAGGTTGGGTCGTTGGAGATGGCGTCCACGGGGTCCTGACATCTGCCCTATCGGTGGCGGGACCACCGGTGAGGCCCCAGCCGGACTCGCACATCTGGGGTACCTCTGGGTGAATTTCTCTTCAAAGGAGGCGTGCAATATGCCTGCTACAGGCAGGCACGTTCTCGGCCTCTTCCACCCATGTGGTTGGGAGCCCTGGACAGCCACGTGTCAAAAAAGGAAACTGGACTCCCCACCGACACCACACGCAAAGATACTCTGGAGGTGCATCACATCATGTCAGTGTACGTCAGGGCATCCTCCAAGTCCAGGAAAATCTCAGATATTCCACGCAGCCGTGTGTCCACTGACACGTCCCCTAGCGCCACGGGTGTCAAGAGAAGA
>JBAWUR020000197.1:0-43708 GCA_038363175.2 Artibeus lituratus | reverse complement strand
CGGCCCGGACGGGCTCGTGGTGTGGTGGAGCGGTCCCCCTGGTAAGGAAGCCGGCCCGGCCGGGCTCGGTCTGTGGTCCGGCGGCCGCCCGGGTCAACCAGCTGGCCCGGCCGGGCTCGGTCTGTGGTGGAGCGGCCGCCGGGGTAAAGCAGCCGGCCCGGCCGTGCTCGGGGTGTGGTGTAGCGGCCGGCCGGGTCAACCAGCTGGCCCGGCGGGGCTTCGGTTGTGGTGGAGCGGCAGCCGGGGGTAAAGCACCCGGACCGGCCGTGCTCGGGGTGTGGTGTAGCGGCCGCCCGGGTCAGGAGGCCGGCCCGGCCGGGCTCGGGGTGTGGTGGAGCGGCCGCCGGGGTAAACCAGCTGGCCCGGCGGGGCTTCGGTTGTGGTGGAGCCGCAGCCGGGGTAAAGCAGCCGGCCCGGCCCGGCTCGGGTGTGGTGGAGCGGCCGCCCGAGTCAAGCAGTAGGCCCGGCGGGGCTCCGGTTGTGGTGGAGAGGCCGCTGGAATAAAGCAGCTGGCCCAGCCGGGCTCGGGGTGTGGTGGAGCGGCCGCCCGGGTCAGGAGGCTGGCCCGGCCGCGCTCAGTTTGTGGTGGAGCGGCCGCCCGGTCAACCAGCTGGCCCGGCGGGGCTCCGGTTGTGGTGGAGCGGCCGCCGGGGTAAAGCAGCCGGCCGGGCCGGGCTCGGTTTGTGGTGGAGCGGCCGCCCGGGTCAACCAGCTGGCCCGGCGGTGCTCCGGTTGTGGTGGAGCGGCTGCCGGGGTAAAGCAGCCGGCCCGGCCCGGCTCGGGGTGTGGTGGAGCGCCCGCCGGGGTCAGGAAGCCGGCCCGGCCGGGCTCGGTCTGTGGTGGAGCGGCCGCCGAGGTAAAGCAGCCGGCCTGGGCGGGCTCGGGGTGTGGTGGAGCGGCCGCCCGGGTCAGGAGGCCGGCCCGGCCGGTCTCCGGGTGTGGTTGAGCGGCCGCCCGAGTCAAGCAGCCGGTCCGGCGGGGCTCCGGTTGTGGTGGAGTGACTGCCGGGGTAAAGCATCCGGCACGGCCGGGCTCGGGGTGTGGTGGAGCAGCCGCCGGGGTCAGGAAGCCGGCCCGGCCGGGCTCGGTCTGTGGTCGAGCGGCTGCCCGGGTCAACCAGCTGGCCCGGCGGGGCTCCGGTTGTGGTGGAGTGACGGCCGGGGTAAAGCAGCCGGCACGGCCGGGGTCGGGGGTGGTGGAGCAGCCGCCGGGGTCAGGAAGCCGGCCCGGCCGGGCTCGGTCTGTGGTCGAGCGGCCCCCCCGAGTCAACCAGCTGGCCCAGAGGGGCTCCGGTTGTGGTGGAGCGGCCGCCCGGGTCAAGCAGCCGGCCCGGCGGGGCTCCGGTTGTGGTGGAGCGGCCACCGGGGTAAAGCAGCAGACCCGGCCTGGCTCGGGGTGTGGTGGAGCGGCCGCCCGGGTCAGGAGGCCGGCTCGGCCGGACTCGGTCCGTGGTGGAACGGCCGCCCAGGTCAACCAGCTGGCCTGGCCGGGATCCGGTTGTGGTGGAGCGGGCGCCGGAGTAAAGCAGCCGGCCCGCCCGGGCTCCTGGTGTGATGAAGCGGCCGCCCGGGTCAGGAGGCCGGCCCGGCCAGGCTCGGTCTGTGGTGGAGCGGCCGCCCAGGTCAACCAGCTGGCCCGGCGGGGCTCCGGTTGTGTTGGAGCGGCAGCCGGGGTAAAGCAGCCGGCCCGGCAGGGCTCGGGGTGTGGTGGAGCGGGCGCCCGGGTCAGGAGGCCGGCCGGGCCGGGCTCGGTCTGTGGTGGAGCGGCCGCCCGGGTCAACCAGCTGGCCCAGCGGGGCTCCGGTTGTGGTGGAGCGGCCGCCGGGGTAAAGCAGCCGGCCCGGCCCGGCTAGGGGTGTGGTGGAGCGGCCACCGGGGTAAAGCAGCAGACCCGGCCGAGCTCGGGGTGTGGTGTTGCGGCCGCCCGGGTCAAGTAGCCGGCCCGGCCAAGCTCGGTCTGTGGTCGAGGGGCCGCCCGGGTCAACCAGCTGGCCTGGCGGGGATCCGGTTGTGGTGGAGCGGCCACCGGGATAAAGCAGCCGGCCCGGCCGGGCTCGGGGAGTGGTGGAGCGGCCGCCCGAGTCAAGCAGCCGGCCCGGCGGGGCGCCGGTTGTGGTGGAGGGGCTGCCGGGGTAAAGCAGCCGGCCCGGCCGGGCTCGGGGTGTGGTGTAGCGGCCGCCCGGGTCAGGAGGCCGGCACGGCCGGGCTCGGGGTGTAGTGGAGCGACCGCCCGGGTCAACCAGCTGGCCCAGCGGGGCTTCGGTTGTGGTGGAGCGGCAGCCGGGGTAAAGCACACGGCCCGGCCGGGCTCGTGGTGTGGTGGAGCGTCCGCCCGGGTCAGGAGGCCGGACCGGGCGGACTCGGTCTGTGGTGGAGCGGCCGCCCGGGTCAACCAGCTGGCCCGGCGGGGCTCCGGTTGTGGTGGAGCGGCCGCCGGGGTAATGCAGCCGGCCCGGCCGGGCTCGGGGTGTGGTGGAGCGGCCGCCCGGGTCAGGAAGCCGGCCCGGCCGAGCTCGGTCGGGTGTGGAGCGGCCGCCCGGGTCAACCAGCTGGCCCGGCGGGGCTCCGGTTGTGGTGGAGCGGCCGCCGGGGTAAAGCAGCCAGCCCGGCCGGGCTCGGGGTGTGGTGGAGCGGCCGCCCGGGTCAGGAGGCCGGCCCGGCCGGGCTGGGTCTGTGGTGGAGCGGCCGCCCGGTTCAACCAGCTGGCCCGGCGGGGCTGGGGTTGTGGTGGAGCGGCCGCCGGGGTAAAGCAGCCGGCCAGGCCCGGCTAGGGGTGTGGTGGAGCGGCCGCCCGGGTCAAGCAGCCGTCCCGGCGGGGCTCCGGTTGCGGTGGAGCGGCCGCCCGGGTCAACCAGCTGGCCCGGCGGGGCTCCGGTTGTGGTGGAGCGGCCGCCGGGGTAAAGCAGCAGGCCCGGCCCGGCTCGGGGTGTGGTGGAGCGGCCGCCCGGGTCAGGAGGCCGGCATGGCCGGGCTCGGGGTGTGATCGAGCGGCCGCCCTGGTCAAGCAGCCGGCCCGGCGGGGCTCCGGTAGTGGTGGAGAGGCCGCCGGAATAAAGCAGCCGGCCCGGCCGGGCTCGGGGTGTGGTGGAGCGGCCGCCCGGTTCAGGAAGTCGGCCCGGCCGGGCTCGGTCTGTTGTGGAGCAGCCGCCCGGGTCAACCAGGTGGCCCGGCGGGGCTCCGGTTGTGGTAGAGCGGCCGCCGGGGGTAAAGCAGCCGGCCCGGCCCGGCTCGGGGTGTGGTGGAGCGGCCGCCCGGGTCAGGAAGCCGGCCCGGCCGGGCTGGGTCGGTTGTGGAGCGGCCGCCCGGGTCAACCAGCTGGCCCGGCGGGGCTCCGGTTGTGGTTGAGCGGCCGCCGGGGTAACGCAGCCGGCCCGGCCGGGCTGGAGGTGTGGTGCAGCGGCCGCCCGGGTCAGGAGGCCGGCCCGGCCAGGCTCGGTGTGTGGTGGAGCGGCCGCCCGGTTCAACCAGCTGGCCCGACGGGGCTCCGGTTGTGGTGGAGCGGCCGCCGGGGTAAAGCAGCCGGCCCGGCCAGGCTGGGGGTGTGGTGGAGCGGCCGCCCGGGTCAGGAGGCCGGCCCGGCCAGGCTCGGTCTGTGGTGGAGCGGCCGCCCGGTTCAACCAGCTGGCCCGGCGGGGCTCCGGTTGTGGTGGAGCGGCCGCCGGGGTAAAGCAGCGGGCCCGGCCGGGCTGGGGGTGTGGTGGAGCGCCCGCCCGGGTCAAGCAGCCGGCCCGGCGGGGCTCCGGTTGTGGTGGAGAGGCCGCCACAATAAAGCAGCCGGCCCGGCCGTGCTCGGGGTGTGGTGTAGCGGCCGCCCGAGTCAAGCAGCCGGCCCGGCGGGGCTCCGGTTGTGGTGGAGCGGCCGCCGGGGTAAAGCAGCCGGCCCGGCCAGGCTAGGGGTGTGGTGGAGCGGCCGCCGGAATCAAGCAGCCGGCCCGGCGGGGCTCCGGTTGTGGTGGAGCCGCCGCCAGGGTCAAGCAGCCGGCCCGGCGGGGCACCGGTTGTGGTGGAGCGGCCACCGGGGTAAAGCAGCAGGTCCGGCCGGGCTCGGGGTGTGGTGGAGCGGCCGCCCGAGTCAAGCAGCCGGCCCGGCGGGGCTCCGGTTGTGGTGAAGCGGCTGCCGTGGTAAAGCAGCCGGCCCGGCCGGGCTCAGGGTGTGGTGGAGCGGCCGCCCGGGTCAGGAAGCCGGCCCGGCCGGGCACAGTCAGTGGTGGAGCGGCCGCCCGGGTCAACCAGCTGGCCCGGCCAGGCTCGGGCTGTGGTGGAGCGGCCGCCGGGGTAAAGCAGCCGGCCCGGCCGGGCTCGGGGTGTGGTGTAGCGGCCTCCCGGGTCAGGATGCCGGCCCGGCCGGGCTCGGTCTGTGGTGGAGCGGCCGCCCAGGTCAACCAGCTGGCCCGGCGGGGCTCCAGTTGTGTTGGAGCGGCAGCCGGGGTAAAGCAGCCGGCCCGGCAGGGCTCGGGGTGTGGTGGAGCGGGCGCCCGGGTCTGGAGGCCGGCCGGGCCGGGCTCGGTCTGTGGTGGAGCGGCCGCCCGGGTCAACCAGCTGGTCCAGCGGGGCTCCGGTTGTGGTGGAGCGGCCGCCGGGGTAAAGCAGCCGGCCCGGCCCGGCTCGGGGTGTGGTGTAGCGGCCGCCCCGGTCAGGAAGCCGGCCCGGCCGGACTCGGTCGGTTGTGAAGCGGCCGCCCGGGTCAACCAGCTGGCCCGGCGGGGCTCCGGTTGTGGTGGAGCGGCCGCCGGGGTAAAGCAGCCGGCCCGGCCGGGCTGGGGTTGTGGTGGAGCGGCCGCCCGGGTCAACCAGCTGGCCCGGCGGGGCTCCGGTTGTGGTGGAGCGGCCGCCGGGGTAAACCAGCCGGCCCGGCCGGGCTCGGGGTGTGGTGGAGCGGTCGCCCGGGTTAGGAAGCCGGCCCGGTCGTGCTCGGTCTCTGGTGGAGCGGCCGCCCGGGTCAACCAGCTGGCCCGGCCGGGCTCGGTCTGTGGTCGAGCGGCCGCCGGGGTAAAGTAACCGGCCCGGCCGTGCTCGGGGTGTGGTGTAGCGGCCCCCCGGGTCAAGCAGCCGGCCCGGCGGGGCTCCGGTTGTGGTGGAGAGGCCGCCGGAATAAAGCAGCCGGCCCAGCCGGGCTCGGGGTGTGGTGTAGCGGCCGCCCGGGTCAAGCAGCCGGCCCGGCGGGGCGCCGCTTGTGGTGGAGGGACTGCCGGGGTAAAGCAGCCGGCCTGGCCGGGCTCGGGGTGTGGTGTAGCGGCCGCCCGGGTCAGGAGGCCGGCCGGGCCGGGCTCGGTCTGTGGTGGAGCGGCCGCCCGGGTCAACCAGCTGGCCCGGCGTGGCTCCGGTTGTGGTGGAGCGGCCGCCGGGGTAAAGCAGCCCGCCAGGCCCGGCTAGGGGTGTGGTGGAGCGGCCGCCCGGGTCAAGCAGCCATCTCGGCGGGGCTCCGGTTGCGGTGGAGCGGCCGCCCGGGTCAAGCAGCCGGCCCGGCGGGGCTCCGGTTGTGGTGGAGCGGCCACCGGGGTAAAGCAGCAGGCCCGGCTGGGCTCGGGGTGTGGTGGAGCGGCCGCCCGAGTCAAGCAGCCGGCCCGGCGGGGCTCCGGTTGTGGTGGAGAGGCCGCCGGAATAAAGCAGCCGGCACAGCCGGGCTCGGGGTGTGGTGGAGCGGCCGCCCGGGTCAGGAGGCCGGCCCGGCTGCGCTCGGTCCGTGGTGGAGCGGCCACCCGGGTCAACCAGCTGGCCTGGCGGGGATCCGGTTGTGGTGGAGCGGCCACCGGGGTAAAGCAGCCGGCCCGGCCGGGCTCGGGGTGTGGTGGAGCGGCCGCCGGAGTCAACCAGCTGGCCCGGCGGGGCTCCGGTTGTGTTGGAGCGGCAGCCGGGGTAAAGCAGCCGGCCCGGCAGGGCTCGGGGTGTGGTGGAGCGGGCGCCCGGGTCAGGAGGCCGGCCGGGCCGGGCTCGGTCTGTGGTGGAGCGGCCGCCCGGGTCAACCAGCTGGCCCAGCGGGGCTCCGGTTGTGGTGGAGCGGCCGCCGGGGTAAAGCAGCCGGCCCGGCCCGGCTAGGGGTGTGGTGGAGCGCCCGCCCGGGTCAAGCAGCCGGCCCGGCGGGGCTCGGGGTGTGGTGGAGCGGCCGCCCGGGACAGGAGGCCGGCCGGGCCGGGCTCGGTCTGTGGTGGAGCGGCTGCCCGGATCAACCAGCTGGCCCGGCGGGGCTCCGGTTGTGGTGGAGCGGCCGCCGGGGTAAAGCAGCCGGCCCGGCCCGGCTAGGGGTGTGGTGGAGCGGCCACCGGGGTAAAGCAGCAGACCCGGCCGAGCTCGGGGTGTGGTGTTGCGGCCGCCCGGGTCAAGTAGCCGGCCCGGCCAAGCTCGGTCTGTGGTCGAGGGGCCGCCCGGGTCAACCAGCTGGCCTGGCGGGGATCCGGTTGTGGTGGAGCGGCCACCGGGATAAAGCAGCCGGCCCGGCCGGGCTCGGGGAGTGGTGGAGCGGCCGCCCGAGTCAAGCAGCCGGCCCGGCGGGGCGCCGGTTGTGGTGGAGGGGCTGCCGGGGTAAAGCAGCCGGCCCGGCCGGGCTCGGGGTGTGGTGTAGCGGCCGCCCGGGTCAGGAGGCCGGCACGGCCGGGCTCGGGGTGTAGTGGAGCGGCCGCCCGGGTCAACCAGCTGGCCCAGCGGGGCTTCGGTTGTGGTGGAGCGGCAGCCGGGGTAAAGCACCCGGCCCGGCCGGGCTCGTGGTGTGGTGGAGCGTCCGCCCGGGTCAGGAGGCCGGACCGGGCGGACTCGGTCTGTGGTGGAGCGGCCGCCCGGGTCAACCAGCTGGCCCGGCGGGGCTCCGGTTGTGGTGGAGCGGCCGCCGGGGTAATGCAGCCGGCCCGGCCGGGCTCGGGGTGTGGTGGAGCGGCCGCCCGGGTCAGGAAGCCGGCCCGGCCGAGCTCGGTCGGGTGTGGAGCGGCCGCCCGGGTCAACCAGCTGGCCCGGCGGGGCTCCGGTTGTGGTGGAGCGGCCGCCGGGGTAAAGCAGCCAGCCCGGCCGGGCTCGGGGTGTGGTGGAGCGGCCGCCCGGGTCAGGAGGCCGGCCCGGCCGGGCTGGGTCTGTGGTGGAGCGGCCGCCCGGGTCAACCAGCTGGCCCGGCGGGGCTGGGGTTGTGGTGGAGCGGCCGCCGGGGTAAAGCAGCCGGCCCGGCCGGGCTCGGGGTGTGGTTTAGCGGCCGCCCAGGTAAACCAGCTGGCCTGGCGGGGATCCGGTTGTGGTGGAGCGGCCACCGGGATAAAGCAGCCAGCCCGGCAGGCCTCGGGGTGTGGTGGAGCGGCCGCCCGAGTCAAGCAGCCGGCTCAGCAAGGCTCCGGTTGTGGTGGAGTGGCCACCGGGTTAAAGCAGCAGGCCCGGCCGGGCTCGGGGTGTGGTGGAGCTGCCGCCCGGGTCAAGCAGCCGGCCCGGAGGGGCTCGGGGTGTGGTGGAGCGGCCGCCGGAGTCAAGCAGCCGTCCGGGCGGGCCGCCGGTTGTGGTGGAGGGGCTGCCGGGGTAAAGCAGCCGGCCCGGCCGGGCTCGGGGTGTGGTGTAGCGGCCGCCTGGGTCAGGAGGCCGGCCGGGCCGGGCTCGGTCTGTGGTGGAGCGGCCGCCCGGGTCAACCAGCTGGCCCGGCGGGGCTGGGGTTGTGGTGGAGCGGCCGCCGGGGTAAAGCAGCCGGCCAGGCCCGGCTAGGGGTGTGGTGGAGCGGCCGCCCGGGTCAAGCAGCCGTCCCGGCGGGGCTCCGGTTGCGGTGGAGCGGCCGCCCGGGTCAACCAGCTGGCCCGGCGGGGCTCCGGTTGTGGTGGAGCGGCCGCCGGGGTAAAGCAGCAGGCCCGGCCCGGCTCGGGGTGTGGTGGAGCGGCCGCCCGGGTCAGGAGGCCGGCATGGCCGGGCTCGGGGTGTGATCGAGCGGCCGCCCTGGTCAAGCAGCCGGCCCGGCGGGGCTCCGGTAGTGGTGGAGAGGCCGCCGGAATAAAGCAGCCGGCCCGGCCGGGCTCGGGGTGTGGTGGAGCGGCCGCCCGGTTCAGGAAGTCGGCCCGGCCGGGCTCGGTCTGTGGTGGAGGGGCCGCCCGGTTCAACCAGCTGGCCCGACGGGGCTCCGGTTGTGGTGGAGCGGCCGCCGGGGTAAAGCAGCCGGCCCGGCCGGGCTGGAGGTGTGGTGCAGCGGCCGCCCGGGTCAGGAGGCCGGCCCGGCCAGGCTCGGTCTGTGGTGGAGGGGCCGCCCGGTTCAACCAGCTGGCCCGACGGGGCTCCGGTTGTGGTGGAGCGGCCGCCGGGGTAAAGCAGCCGGCCCGGCCAGGCTGGGGGTGTGGTGGAGCGGCCGCCCGGGTCAGGAGGCCGGCCCGGCCAGGCTCGGTCTGTGGTGGAGCGGCCGCCCGGTTCAACCAGCTGGCCCGGCGGGGCTCCGGTTGTGGTGGAGCGGCCGCCGGGGTGAAGCAGCGGGCCCGGCCGGGCTGGGGGTGTGGTGGAGCGCCCGCCCGGGTCAAGCAGCCGGCCCGGCGGGGCTCCGGTTGTGGTGGAGAGGCCGCCACAATAAAGCAGCCGGCCCGGCCGTGCTCGGGGTGTGGTGTAGCGGCCGCCCGAGTCAAGCAGCCGGCCCGGCGGGGCTCCGGTTGTGGTGGAGCGGCCGCCGGGGTAAAGCAGCCGGCCCGGCCAGGCTAGGGGTGTGGTGGAGCGGCCGCCGGAATCAAGCAGCCGGCCCGGCGGGGCTCCGGTTGTGGTGGAGCCGCCGCCAGGGTCAAGCAGCCGGCCCGGCGGGGCACCGGTTGTGGTGGAGCGGCCACCGGGGTAAAGCAGCAGGTCCGGCCGGGCTCGGGGTGTGGTGGAGCGGCCGCCCGAGTCAAGCAGCCGGCCTGGCGGGGCTCCGGTTGTGGTGAAGCGGCTGCCGTGGTAAAGCAGCCGGCCCGGCCGGGCTCAGGGTGTGGTGGAGCGGCCGCCCGGGTCAGGAAGCCGGCCCGGCCGGGCACAGTCAGTGGTGGAGCGGCCGCCCGGGTCAACCAGCTGGCCCGGCCAGGCTCGGGCTGTGGTGGAGCGGCCGCCGGGGTAAAGCAGCCGGCCCGGCCGGGCTCGGGGTGTGGTGTAGCGGCCTCCCGGGTCAGGATGCCGGCCCGGCCGGGCTCGGTCTGTGGTGGAGCGGCCGCCCAGGTCAACCAGCTTGCCCGGCGGGGCTCCAGTTGTGTTGGAGCGGCAGCCGGGGTAAAGCAGCCGGCCCGGCAGGGCTCGGGGTTTGGTGGAGCGGGCGCCCGGGTCTGGAGGCCGGCCGGGCCGGGCTCGGTCTGTGGTGGAGCGGCCGCCCGGGTCAACCAGCTGGTCCAGCGGGGCTCCGGTTGTGGTGGAGCGGCCGCCGGGGTAAAGCAGCCGGCCCGGCCCGGCTCGGGGTGTGGTGTAGCGGCCGCCCCGGTCAGGAAGCCGGCCCGGCCGGACTCGGTCGGTTGTGAAGCGGCCGCCCGGGTCAACCAGCTGGCCCGGCGGGGCTCCGGTTGTGGTGGAGCGGCCGCCGGGGTAAACCAGCCGGCCCGGCCGGGCTCGGGGTGTGGTGGAGCGGTCGCCCGGGTTAGGAAGCCGGCCCGGTCGTGCTCGGTCTCTGGTGGAGCGGCCGCCCGGGTCAACCAGCTGGCCCGGCCGGGCTCGGTCTGTGGTCGAGCGGCCGCCGGGGTAAAGTAACCGGCCCGGCCGTGCTCGGGGTGTGGTGTAGCGGCCCCCCGGGTCAAGCAGCCGGCCCGGCGGGGCTCCGGTTGTGGTGGAGAGGCCGCCGGAATAAAGCAGCCGGCCCAGCCGGGCTCGGGGTGTGGTGTAGCGGCCGCCCGGGTCAAGCAGCCGGCCCGGCGGGGCGCCGCTTGTGGTGGAGGGACTGCCGGGGTAAAGCAGCCGGCCTGGCCGGCCTCGGGGTGTGGTGTAGCGGCCGCCCGGGTCAGGAGGCCGGCCGGGCCGGGCTCGGTCTGTGGTGGAGCGGCCGCCCGGGTCAACCAGCTGGCCCGGCGTGGCTCCGGTTGTGGTGGAGCGGCCGCCGGGGTAAAGCAGCCCGCCAGGCCCGGCTAGGGGTGTGGTGGAGCGGCCGCCCGGGTCAAGCAGCCATCTCGGCGGGGCTCCGGTTGCGGTGGAGCGGCCGCCCGGGTCAAGCAGCCGGCCCGGCGGGGCTCCGGTTGTGGTGGAGCGGCCACCGGGGTAAAGCAGCAGGCCCGGCTGGGCTCGGGGTGTGGTGGAGCGGCCGCCCGAGTCAAGCAGCCGGCCCGGCGGGGCTCCGGTTGTGGTGGAGAGGCCGCCGGAATAAAGCAGCCGGCACAGCCGGGCTCAGGGTGTGGTGGAGCGGCCGCCCGGGTCAGGAGGCCGGCCCGGCTGCGCTCGGTCCGTGGTGGAGCGGCCACCCGGGTCAACCAGCTGGCCTGGCGGGGATCCGGTTGTGGTGGAGCGGCCACCGGGGTAAAGCAGCCGGCCGGGCCGGGCTCGGGGTGTGGTGGAGCGGCCGCCCGGGTCAGGAGGCCGGCCCGGCCGTGCTCGGTCGGTTGTGGAGCGGCCGCCCGGGTCAACCAGCTGGCCCGGCGGGGCTCCGGTTGTGGTGGATCGGCCGCCGGGGTAAAGCAGCCGGCCCGGGCGTGCTGGGGTTGTGGTGGAGCGGCCGCTCGGGTCAGGAGGCCGGCCCGGCCGGGCTCGGTCTGTTGTGGAGCGGCCGCCCGGGTCAACCAGCTGGCCCGGCGGGGCTCCGGTTGTGGTGGAGCGGCCGCCGGGGTGAAGCAGGCGGACCGGCCCGGCTCGGGGTGTGGTGGAGCGGCCGCCGGGGTCAGGAAGCCGGCCCGGTCGGGCTCGGTCGGTTGTGGAGCGGCCGCCCGGGTCCACCAGCTGGCCCGGCGGGGCTTCGGTTGTGGTGGAGCGGCCGCCGGGGTAAAGCAGCCGGCCCGGCCGGGCTGGGGTTGTGGTGCAGCGGCCGCCCGGGTCAGGAGGCCGGCCCGGCCAGGCTCGGTTTGTGGTGGAGCGGCCGCCCGGGTCAACCAGCTGGCCCGGCGGGGCTCCGGTTGTGGTGGAGCGGCCGCCGGGGTAAAGCAGCCGGCCCGGCCGGACTGGGGGTGTGGTGGAGCGGCTGCCCGGGTCAGGAGGCCATCCCGGCTGGGCTCGGTCTGTGGTGGAGCTGCCGCCCGGGTCAACCAGCTGGCCCGGCGTGGCTCCGGTTGTGGTGGAGCGGCCGCCGGGGTAAAGCAGCCGGCCCGGGCGGGGTCGGGGTGTGGTGGAGCGGCCGCCCGGGTCAGGAGGCCGGCCCGGCCGTGCTCGGTCTGTGGTGGAGCGGCCGCCCGGGTCAACCAGCTGGCCCGGCGGGGCTCCGGTTGTGGTTGAGCGGCCGCCGGGGTAAAGCAGCCGGCCCGGCCCTGCTCGGGGTGTGGTGGAGCGGCCGCCCGGGTCAGGAAGCCGGCCCGGACGGGCTCCGTCGATTGTGGAGCGGCCGCCAGGGTCAACCAGCTGGCCCGGCGGGGCTCCGGTTGTGGTGGAGCGGCCGCCGGGGTAAAGCAGCCGGCCCGGCCGGGCTCGGGGTGTGGTGGAGCGCCCGCCCGGGTCAGGAAGCCGGCCCGGCCGGGCTCGGGGTGTGGTGGAGCGGCCGCCCGGGTCAGGAGGCCGGCCCGGCCGAGCTGGGTCTGTGGTGGAGCGGCCGCCCGGGTCAACCAGCTGGCCCGGCGGGGCTCCGGTTGTGGTGGAGCGGCCGCCCGGGTAAAGCAGCCGGCCCGGCCGGGCTCAAGGTGTGGTGGAGCGGCCGACCGGGTCAGGAAGCCGGCCCGGCCGAGCTCGGTCGGTTGTGGAGCGGCTGCCCGGGTCAACCAGCTGGCCCGGCGGGGCTCCGGTTGTGGCGGAGCGGCCGCCGGGGTAAAGCAGCCAGCCCGGCCGGGCTGGGGGTGTGGTGGAGCGGCCGCCCGGGTCAAGCAGCCGGCCCGGCGGGGCTCCGGTTGTGGTGGAGAGGCCGCCACAATAAAGCAGTCGGCCCGGCCGGGCTCGGGGTGTGGTGGAGCGGCCGCCCGGGTCAGGAGGCCGGCCCGGCCGGGCTCGGTCCGCGGTGGAGCGGCCGCCCAGGTCAACCAACTGGCCTGGCGGGGATCCTGTTGTGGTGGAGCGGGCGCCGTGGTAAAGCAGCCGGCCCGGCCGGGCTCGGGGTGTGGTGGAGCGGTCGCCCGGGTCAGGAAGCCGGCCCGGTCCTGCTCGGTCTCTGGTGGAGCGGCCGCCCGGGTCAACCAGCTGGCCCGGCCGGGCTCGGTCTGTGGTCGAGCGGCCGCCGGGGTAAAGTAACCGGCCCGGCCGAGCTCGGGGTGTGGTGTAGCGGCCGCCCGGGTCAAGCAGCCGGCCCGGCGGGGCTCCGGTTGTGGTGGAGAGGCCGCCGGAATAAAGCAGCCGGCCCAGCCGGGCTCGGGGTGTGGTGTAGCGGCCGCCCGGGTCAAGCAGCCGGCCCGGCGGGGCGCCGCTTGTGGTGGAGGGGCTGCCGGGGTAAAGCAGCCGGCCTGGCCGGGCTCGGGGTGTGGTGTAGCGGCCGCCCGGGTCAGGAGGCCGGCCCGGCCAGGCTCGGTCTGTGGTGGAGCGGCCGCCCGGTTCAACCAGCTGGCCTGGCGGGACTTTGGTTGTGGTGGAGCGGCTGCCGGGGTAAAGCAGCCGGCCCGGCCGGGCTCAGGGTGTGGTGGAGCGGCCGCCCGAGTCAAGCAGCCGGCCCGGCGGGTCTCTGGTTGTGGTGGAGCGGCTGCCGGGGTAAAGCAGCCGGCCCGGCCAGGCTAGGGGTGTGGTGGAGCGGCCGCCGGAATCAAGCAGCCGGCCCGGCGGGGCTCCGGTTGTGGTGGAGCGGCCGCCCGGGTCAGGAAGCCGGCCCGGCCGTGCTCGGTCTCTGGTGGAGCGGCCGCCCGGGTCAACCAGCTGGCCCGGCGGGGCTCCGGTTGTGGTGGATCGGCCGCCGGGGTAAAGCAGCCGGCCCGGCCCGGCTAGGGGTGTGGTGGAGCGCCCACCCGGGTCAAGCAGCCGGCCCGGCGTGGCTCCGGTTGTGGTGGAGAGGCCGCCGCAATAAAGCCGCCGGCCCGGCCAGGCTCGTGGTGTGGTGGAGCGGCCGCCCGGGTCAGGAGGCCGGCCGGGCCGGGCTCGGTCTGTGGTGGAGCGGCCGCCCGGGTCAACCAGCTGGCCCGGCGGGGCTCCGGTTGTGGTGGATCGGCCGCCGTGGTAAAGCAGCCGGCCCGGCCCGGCTAGGGGTGTGGTGGAGCGAATGCCCGGGTCAAGCAGCCGGCCCGGCGGGGCTCCGGTTGTGGTGGAGCGGCCACCGGGGTAAAGCAGCAGACCCGGCCGGGCTCGGGGTGTGGTGTAGCGGCCGCCCGGGTCAAGCAGCCGGCCCGGCCAACCTCGGTCTGTGGTCGAGCGGCCGCCCGGGTCAACCAGCTGGCCCGGCGGTGCTCCGGTTGTGGTGGAGCGGCAGGCGGGATAAAGCAGCCGGCCCGGCCGGGCTCGGGGTGTGGTTTAGCGGCCGCCCAGGTAAACCAGCTGGCCTGGCGGGGATCCGGTTGTGGTGGAGCGGCCACCGGGATAAAGCAGCCAGGCCGGCCGGCCTCGGGGTGTGGTGGAGCGGCCGCCCGAGTGAAGCAGCCGGCTCAGCAAGGCTCCGGTTGTGGTGGAGTGGCCACCGGGTTAAAGCAGCAGGCCCGGCCGGGCTCGGGGTGTGGTGGAGCTGCCGCCCGGGTCAAGCAGCCGGCCCGGAGGGGCTCGGGGTGTGGTGGAGCGGCCGCCGGAGTCAAGCAGCCGTCCCGGCGGGCCGCCGGTTGTGGTGGAGGGGCTGCCGGGGTAAAGCAGCCGGCCCGGCCGGGCTCGGGGTGTGGTGTAGCGGCCGCCTGGGTCAGGAGGCCGGCCGGGCCGGGCTCGGTCTGTGGTGGAGCGGCCGCCCGGGTCAACCAGCTGGCCCGGCGGGGCTGGGGTTGTGGTGGAGCGGCCGCCGGGGTAAAGCAGCCGGCCAGGCCCGGCTAGGGGTGTGGTGGAGCGGCCGCCCGGGTCAAGCAGCCGTCCCGGCGGGGCTCCGGTTGCGGTGGAGCGGCCGCCCGGGTCAACCAGCTGGCCCGGCGGGGCTCCGGTTGTGGTGGAGCGGCCGCCGGGGTAAAGCAGCAGGCCCGGCCCGGCTCGGGGTGTGGTGGAGCGGCCGCCCGGGTCAGGAAGCCAGCCCGGCCGGACTCGGTCGGTTGTGGAGCGGCCGCCCGGGTCAACCAGCTGGCCCGGCGGGGCTCCGGTTGTGGTGGAGCGGCCGCCGGGGTGAAGCAGGCGGACCGGCCCGGCTCGGGGTGTGGTGGAGCGGCCGCCGGGGTCAGGAAGCCGGCCCGGTCGGGCTCGGTCGGTTGTGGAGCGGCCGCCCGGGTCCACCAGCTGGCCCGGCGGGGCTTCGGTTGTGGTGGAGCGGCCGCCGGGGTAAAGCAGCCGGCCCGGCCGGGCTCGGGGTGTGGTGCAGCGGCCGCCCGGGTCAGGAGGCCAGCCCGGCCAGGCTCGGTTTGTGGTGGAGCGGCCGCCCGGGTCAACCAGCTGGCCCGGCGGGGCTCCGGTTGTGGTGGAGCGGCCGCCGGGGTAAAGCAGCCGGCCCGGCCGGACTGGGGGTGTGGTGGAGCGGCTGCCCGGGTCAGGAGGCCATCCCGGCTGGGCTCGGTCTGTGGTGGAGCTGCCGCCCGGGTCAACCAGCTGGCCCGGCGTGGCTCCGGTTGTGGTGGAGCGGCCGCCGGGGTAAAGCAGCCGGCCCGGGCGGGGTCGGGGTGTGGTGGAGCGGCCGCCCGGGTCAGGAGGCCGGCATGGCCGGGCTCGGGGTGTGATCGAGCGGCCGCCCTGGTCAAGCAGCCGGCCCGGCGGGGCTCCGGTAGTGGTGGAGAGGCCGCCGGAATAAAGCAGCCGGCCCGGCCGGGCTCGGGGTGTGGTGGAGCGGCCGCCCGGTTCAGGAAGTCGGCCCGGCCAGGCTCGGTCTGTTGTGGAGCAGCCGCCCGGGTCAACCAGCTGGCCCGGCGGGGCTCCGGTTGTGGTTGAGCGGCCGTCGGGGTAAAGCAGCCGGCCCGGCCCGGCTCGGGGTGGTGGAGCGGCCGCCCGGGTCAGGAAGCCGGCCCGGCCGGGCTCGGTCGGTTGTGGAGCGGCCGCCCGGGTCAACCAGCTGGCCCGGCGGGGCTCCGGTTGTGGTTGAGCGGCCGCCGGGGTAACGCAGCCGGCCCGGCCGGGCTGGAGGTGTGGTGCAGCGGCCGCCCGGGTAAGGAGGCCGGCCCGGCCAGTCTCGGTCTGTGGTGGAGCGGCCGCCCGGTTCAACCAGCTGGCCCGACGGGGCTCCGGTTGTGGTGGAGCGGCCGCCGGGGTAAAGCAGCCGGCCCGGCCAGGCTGGGGGTGTGGTGGAGCGGCCGCCCGGGTCAGGAGGCCGGCCCGGCCAGGCTCGGTCTGTGGTGGAGCGGCCGCCCGGTTCAACCAGCTGGCCCGGCGGGGCTCCGGTTGTGGTGGAGCGGCCGCCGGGGTAAAGCAGCGGGCCCGGCCGGGCTGGGGGTGTGGTGGAGCGCCCGCCCGGGTCAAGCAGCCGGCCCGGCGGGGCTCCGGTTGTGGTGGAGCGGCCGCCAGGGTAAAGCAGCCGGCCCGGCAGGGCTCGGGGTGTGGTGGAGCGGGCGCCCGGGTCAGGAAGCCGGCCCGGCCGGGCTCGGTCTGTGGTCCAGCGGCCGCCCGGGTCAACCAGCTCGCCCGGCCGGGCTCGGTCTGTGGTGGAGCGGCCGCCGGGGTAAAGCAGCCGGCCGGGCCGTGCTCGGGGTGTGGTGTAGCGGCCGCCCGAGTCAAGCAGCCGGCCCGGCGGGGCTCCGGTTGTGGTGGAGCGGCCGCCAGGGTCAAGCAGCCGGCCCAGCGGGGCACCGGTTGTGGTGGAGCGGCCACCGGGGTAAAGCAGCAGGCCCGGCCGGGCTCGGGGTGTGGTGGAGCGGCCGCCCGAGTCAAGCAGCCGGCCCGGCGGGGCTCCGGTTGTGGTGGAGCGGCTGCCGTGGTAAAGCAGCCGGCCCGGCCGGGCTCAGGGTGTGGTGGAGCGGCCGCCCGGGTCAGGAAGCCGGCCCGGCCGGGCACAGTCAGTGGTGGAGCGGCCGCCCGGGTCAACCAGCTGGCCCGGCCAGGCTCGGGCTGTGGTGGAGCGGCCGCCGGGGTAAAGCAGCCGGCCCGGCCGGGCTCGGGGTGTGGTGTAGCGGCCTCCCGGGTCAGGATGCCGGCCCGGCCGGGCTCGGTCTGTGGTGGAGCGGCCGCCCAGGTCAACCAGCTGGCCCGGCGGGGCTCCAGTTCTGTTGGAGCGGCAGCCGGGGTAAAGCAGCCGGCCCGGCAGGGCTCGGGGTGTGGTGGAGCGGGCGCCCGGGTCTGGAGGCCGGCCGGGCCGGGCTCGGTCTGTGGTGGAGCGGCCGCCCGGGTCAACCAGCTGGTCCAGCGGGGCTCCGGTTGTGGTGGAGCGGCCGCCGGGGTAAAGCAGCCGGCCCGGCCCGGCTCGGGGTGTGGTGTAGCGGCCGCCCGGGTCAGGAAGCCGGACCGGCCGGACTCGGTCGGTTGTGGAGCGGCCGCCCGGGTCAACCAGCTGGCCCGGCGGGGCTCCGGTTGTGGTGGAGCGGCCGCCTGGGTAAACCAGCCGGCCCGGCCGGGCTGGGGTTGTGGTGGAGCGGCCGCCCGGGTCAACCAGCTGGCCCGGCGGGGCTCCGGTTGTGGTGGAGCGGCCGCCGGGGTAAACCAGCCGGCCCGGCCGGGCTCGGGGTGTGGTGGAGCGGTCGCCCGGGTTAGGAAGCCGGCCCGGTCGTGCTCGGTCTCTGGTGGAGCGGCCGCCCGGGTCAACCAGCTGGCCGGGCCGGGCTCGGTCTGTGGTCGAGCGGCCGCCGGGGTAAAGTAACCGGCCCGGCCGTGCTCGGGGTGTGGTGTAGCGGCCCCCCGGGTCAAGCAGCCGGCCCGGCGGGGCTCCGGTTGTGGTGGAGAGGCCGCCGGAATAAAGCAGCCGGCCCAGCCGGGCTCGGGGTGTGGTGTAGCGGCCGCTCGGGTCAAGCAGCCGGCCCGGCGGGGCGCCGCTTGTGGTGGAGGGGCTGCCTGGGTAAAGCAGCCGGCCTGGCCGGGCTCGGGGTGTGGTGTAGCGGCCGCCCGGGTCAGGAGGCCGGCCGGGCCGGGCTCGGTCTGTGGTGGAGCGGCCGCCCGGGTCAACCAGCTGGCCCGGCGTGGCTCCGGTTGTGGTGGAGCGGCCGCCGGGGTAAAGCAGCCCGCCAGGCCCGGCTAGGGGTGTGGTGGAGCGGCCGCCCGGGTCAAGCAGCCATCTCGGCGGGGCTCCGGTTGCGGTGGAGCGGCCGCCCGGGTCAAGCAGCCGGCCCGGCGGGGCTCCGGTTGTGGTGGAGCGGCCACCGGGGTAAAGCAGCAGGCCCGGCTGGGCTCGGGGTGTGGTGGAGCGGCCGCCCGAGTCAAGCAGCCGGCCCGGCGGGGCTCCGGTTGTGGTGGAGAGGCCGCCGGAATAAAGCAGCCGGCACAGCCGGGCTCGGGGTGTGGTGGAGCGGCCGCCCGGGTCAGGAGGCCGGCCCGGCTGCGCTCGGTCCGTGGTGGAGCGGCCACCCGGGTCAACCAGCTGGCCTGGGGGGGATCCGGTTGTGGTGGAGCGGCCACCGGGGTAAAGCAGCCGTCCCGGCCGGGCTCGGGGTGTGGTGGAGCGGCCGCCGGAGTCAAGCAGCCGTCCCGGCGGGCCGCCGGTTGTGGTGGAGGGGCTGCCGTGGTAAAGCAGCCGGCCCGGCCGGGCTAGGAGTGTGGTGTAGCGGCCGCCTGGGTCAGGAGGCCGGCCGGGCCGGGCTCGGTCTGTGGTGGAGCGGCCGCCCGGGTCAACCAGCTGGCCCGGCGGAACTGGGGTTGTGGTGGAGCGGCCACCGGGGTAAAGCAGCCGGCCAGGCCCGGCTAGGGGTGTGGTGGAGCGGCCGCCCGGGTGAAGCAGCCGTCCCGGCGGGGCTCCGGTTGCTGTGGAGCGGCCGCCCGGGTCAACCAGCTGGCCCGGCGTGGCTCCGGTTGTGGTGGAGCGGCCGCCGGGGTAAAGCAGCCGGCCCGGCCGGGCTCGGGGTGTGGTGGAGCGGCCGCCCGGGTCAGGAGGCCGGCCTGGCCAGGCTCGGTCGGTTGTGGAGCGGCCGCCCGGGTCAACCAGCTGGCCCGGCGGGGCTCCGGTTGTGGTGGAGCGGCCGCCGGGGTAAAGCAGCCGGCCCGGCCGGACTGGGGGTGTGGTGGAGCGGCTGCCCGGGTCAGGAGGCCATCCCGGCCGGGCTCGGTCTGTGGTGGAGCTGCCGCCCGGGTCAACCAGCTGGCCCGGCGTGGCTCCGGTTGTGGTGGAGCGGCCGCCGGGGTAAAGCAGCCGGCCCGGGCGGGGTCGGGGTGTGGTGGAGCGGCAGCCCGGGTCAGGAGGCCGGCCCGGCCGGGCTCGGTCTGTGGTGGAGCGGCCGCCCGGGTCAATCAGCTGGCCCGGCGGGGCTCCGGTTGTGGTGGAGCGGCCGCCGGGGTAAAGCAGCCGGCCCGGCCCTGCTCGGGGTGTGGTGGAGCGGCCGCCCGGGTCAGGAAGCCGGCCCGGTCGTGCTCGGTCTCTGGTGGAGCGGCCGCCCGGGTCAACCAGCTGGCCCGGCGGGGCTCCGGTTGTGGTGGAGCGGCCGCCGGGGTAAAGCAGCGGGCCCGGCCGGGCTGGGGGTGTGGTGGAGCGCCCGCCCGGGTCAAGCAGCCGGCCCGGCGGGGCTCCGGTTGTGGTGGAGCGGCCGCCAGGGTAAAGCAGCCGGCCCGGCAGGGCTCGGGGTGTGGTGGAGCGGGCGCCCGGGTCAGGAAGCCGGCTTGGCCGGGCTCGGTCTGTGGTCCAGCGGCCGCCCGGGTCAACCAGCTGGCCCGGCCGGGCTCGGTCTGTGGTGGAGCGGCCGCCGGGGTAAAGCAGCCGGCCGGGCCGTGCTCGGGGTGTGGTGTAGCGGCCGCCCGAGTCAAGCAGCCGGCCCGGCGGGGCTCCGGTTGTGGTGGAGCGGCCGCCAGGGTCAAGCAGCCGGCCCAGCGGGGCACCGGTTGTGGTGGAGCGGCCACCGGGGTAAAGCAGCAGGCCCGGCCGGGCTCGGGGTGTGGTGGAGCGGCCGCCCGAGTCAAGCAGCCGGCCCGGCGGGGCTCCGGTTGTGGTGGAGCGGCTGCCGTGGTAAAGCAGCCGGCCCGGCCGGGCTCAGGGTGTGGTGGAGCGGCCGCCCGGGTCAGGAAGCCGGCCCGGCCGGGCACAGTCAGTGGTGGAGCGGCCGCCCGGGTCAACCAGCTGGCCCGGCCAGGCTCGGGCTGTGGTGGAGCGGCCGCCGGGGTAAAGCAGCCGGCCCGGCCAGGCTCGGGGTGTGGTGTAGCGGCCTCCCGGGTCAGGATGCCGGCCCGGCCGGGCTCGGTCTGTGGTGGAGCGGCCGCCCAGGTCAACCAGCTGGCCCGGCGGGGCTCCAGTTCTGTTGGAGCGGCAGCCGGGGTAAAGCAGCCGGCCCGGCAGGGCTCGGGGTGTGGTGGAGCGGGCGCCCGGGTCTGGAGGCCGGCCGGGCCGGGCTCGGTCTGTGGTGGAGCGGCCGCCCGGGTCAACCAGCTGGTCCAGCGGGGCTCCGGTTGTGGTGGAGCGGCCGCCGGGGTAAAGCAGCCGGCCCGGCCCGGCTCGGGGTGTGGTGTAGCGGCCGCCCGGGTCAGGAAGCCGGACCGGCCGGACTCGGTCGGTTGTGGAGCGGCCGCCCGGGTCAACCAGCTGGCCCGGCGGGGCTCCGGTTGTGGTGGAGCGGCCGCCGGGGTAAACCAGCCGGCCCGGCCGGGCTGGGGTTGTGGTGGAGCGGCCGCCCGGGTCAACCAGCTGGCCCGGCGGGGCTCCGGTTGTGGTGGAGCGGCCGCCGGGGTAAACCAGCCGGCCCGGCCGGGCTCGGGGTGTGGTGGAGCGGTCGCCCGGGTTAGGAAGCCGGCCCGGTCGTGCTCGGTCTCTGGTGGAGCGGCCGCCCGGGTCAACCAGCTGGCCGGGCCGGGCTCGGTCTGTGGTCGAGCGACCGCCGGGGTAAAGTAACCGGCCCGGCCGTGCTCGGGGTGTGGTGTAGCGGCCCCCCGGGTCAAGCAGCCGGCCCGGCGGGGCTCCGGTTGTGGTGGAGAGGCCGCCGGAATAAAGCAGCCGGCCCAGCCGGGCTCGGGGTGTGGTGTAGCGGCCGCTCGGGTCAAGCAGCCGGCCCGGCGGGGCGCCGCTTGTGGTGGAGGGGCTGCCTGGGTAAAGCAGCCGGCCTGGCCGGGCTCGGGGTGTGGTGTAGCGGCCGCCCGGGTCAGGAGGCCGGCCGGGCCGGGCTCGGTCTGTGGTGGAGCGGCCGCCCGGGTCAACCAGCTGGCCCGGCGTGGCTCCGGTTGTGGTGGAGCGGCCGCCGGGGTAAAGCAGCCCGCCAGGCCCGGCTAGGGGTGTGGTGGAGCGGCCGCCCGGGTCAAGCAGCCATCTCGGCGGGGCTCCGGTTGCGGTGGAGCGGCCGCCCGGGTCAAGCAGCCGGCCCGGCGGGGCTCCGGTTGTGGTGGAGCGGCCACCGGGGTAAAGCAGCAGGCCCGGCTGGGCTCGGGGTGTGGTGGAGCGGCCGCCCGAGTCAAGCAGCCGGCCCGGCGGGGCTCCGGTTGTGGTGGAGAGGCCGCCGGAATAAAGCAGCCGGCACAGCCGGGCTCGGGGTGTGGTGGAGCGGCCGCCCGGGTCAGGAGGCCGGCCCGGCTGCGCTCGGTCCGTGGTGGAGCGGCCACCCGGGTCAACCAGCTGGCCTGGGGGGGATCCGGTTGTGGTGGAGCGGCCACCGGGGTAAAGCAGCCGTCCCGGCCGGGCTCGGGGTGTGGTGGAGCGGCCGCCGGAGTCAAGCAGCCGTCCCGGCGGGCCGCCGGTTGTGGTGGAGGGGCTGCCGTGGTAAAGCAGCCGGCCCGGCCGGGCTAGGAGTGTGGTGTAGCGGCCGCCTGGGTCAGGAGGCCGGCCGGGCCGGGCTCGGTCTGTGGTGGAGCGGCCGCCCGGGTCAACCAGCTGGCCCGGCGGAACTGGGGTTGTGGTGGAGCGGCCACCGGGGTAAAGCAGCCGGCCAGGCCCGGCTAGGGGTGTGGTGGAGCGGCCGCCCGGGTGAAGCAGCCGTCCCGGCGGGGCTCCGGTTGCTGTGGAGCGGCCGCCCGGGTCAACCAGCTGGCCCGGCGTGGCTCCGGTTGTGGTGGAGCGGCCGCCGGGGTAAAGCAGCCGGCCCGGCCGGGCTCGGGGTGTGGTGGAGCGGCCGCCCGGGTCAGGAGGCCGGCCTGGCCAGGCTCGGTCGGTTGTGGAGCGGCCGCCCGGGTCAACCAGCTGGCCCGGCGGGGCTCCGGTTGTGGTGGAGCGGCCGCCGGGGTAAAGCAGCCGGCCCGGCCGGACTGGGGGTGTGGTGGAGCGGCTGCCCGGGTCAGGAGGCCATCCCGGCCGGGCTCGGTCTGTGGTGGAGCTGCCGCCCGGGTCAACCAGCTGGCCCGGCGTGGCTCCGGTTGTGGTGGAGCGGCCGCCGGGGTAAAGCAGCCGGCCCGGCCCTGCTCGGGGTGTGGTGGAGCGGCCGCCCGGGTCAGGAAGCCGGCCCGGTCGTGCTCGGTCTCTGGTGGAGCGGCCGCCCGGGTCAACCAGCTGGCCCGGCCGGGCTCGGTCTGTGGTCGAGCGGCCGCCGGGGTAAAGTAACCGGCCCGGCCGTGCTCGGGGTGTGGTGTAGCGGCCGCCCGGGTCAAGCAGCCGGCCCGGCGGGGCTCCGGTTGTGGTGGAGAGGCCGCCGGAATAAAGCAGCCGGCCCAGCCGGGCTCGGGGTGTGGTGTAGCGGCCGCCCGGGTCAAGCAGCCGGCCCGGCGGGGCGCCGCTTGTGGTGGAGGGGCTGCCGGGGTAAAGCAGCCGGCCTGGCCGGGCTCGGGGTGTGGTGTAGCGGCCGCCCGGGTCAGGAGGCCGGCCGGGCCGGGCTCGGTCTGTGGTGGAGCGGCCGCCCGGGTCAACCAGCTGGCCCGGCGTGGCTCCGGTTGTGGTGGAGCGGCCGCCGGGGTAAAGCAGCCGGCCCGGCCGGGCTCGGGGTGTGGTGGAGCGGCCGCCCGGGTCAGGAGGCCGGCCTGGCCAGGCTCGGTCGGTTGTGGAGCGGCCGCCCGGGTCAACCAGCTGGCCCGGCGGGGCTCCGGTTGTGGTGGAGCGGCCGCCGGGGTAAAGCAGCCGGCCCGGCCGGACTGGGGGTGCGGTGGAGCGGCTGCCCGGGTCAGGAGGCCATCCCGGCCGGGCTCGGTCTGTGGTGGAGCTGCCGCCCGGGTCAACCAGCTGGCCCGGCGTGGCTCCGGTTGTGGTGGAGCGGCCGCCGGGGTAAAGCAGCCGGCCCGGGCGGGGTCGGGGTGTGGTGGAGCGGCAGCCCGGGTCAGGAGGCCGGCCCGGCCGGGCTCGGTCTGTGGTGGAGCGGCCGCCCGGGTCAACCAGCTGGCCCGGCGGGGCTCGGGTTGTGGTTGAGCGGCCGCCGGGGTAAAGCAGCCGGCCCGGCCCTGCTCGGGGTGTGGTGGAGCGGCCGCCCGGGTCAGGAAGCCGGCCCGGACGGACTCGGTCGATTGTGGAGCGGCCGCCAGGGTCAACCAGCTGGCCCGGCGGGGCTCCGGTTGTGGTGGAGCGGCCGCCGGGGTAAAGCAGCCGGCCCGGCCGGGCTCGGGGTGTGGTGGAGCGCCCGCCCGGGTCAGGAAGCCGGCCCGGCCGGGCTCGGGGTGTGGTGGAGCGGCCGCCCGAGTCAAGCAGCCGGCCCGGCGGGGCTCCGGTTGTCGTGGAGAGGCCGCCGGAATAAAGCAGCCGGCACAGCCGGGCTCGGGGTGTGGTGGAGCGGCCGCCCGGGTCAGGAGGCCGGCCCGGCTGCGCTCGGTCCGTGGTGGAGCGGCCACCCGGGTCAACCAGCTGGCCTGGCGGGGATCCGGTTGTGGTGGATCGGCCGCCGGGGTAAAGCAGCCGGCCCGGCCAGGCTAGGGGTGTGGTGGAGCGGCCGCCCGGGTCAAACAGCCGGCCCGGCGGGGCTCCGGTTGTGGTGGAGAGGCCGCCACAATAAAGCAGCCGGCCCGGCCGGGCTCGGGGTGTGGTGGAGCGGCCGCCCGGGTCAGGAGGCCGGCCCGGCCGGGCTCGGTCAGCGGTGGAGCGGCCGCCCAGGTCAACCAACTGGCCTGGCGGGGATCCTGTTGTGGTGGAGCGGGCGCCGGGGTAAAGCAGCCGGCCCGGCCGGGCTCCTGGTGTGGTGAAGCGGCCGCCCTGTTCAGGAGGCCGGCCCGGCCGGGCTCGGTCTGTGGTGGTGCGGCGCCCGGGTCAACCAGCTGGCCCGGCGGGGCTTCGGTTGTGGTGGAGCGGCAGCCGGGGTAAAGCAGCCGGCCCGGCCGGGCTCGGGGTGTGGTGGAGCGGTCGCCCGGGTCAGGAAGCCGGCCCGGTCGTGCTCGGTCTCTGGTGGAGCGGCCGCCCGGGTCAACCAGCTGGCCCGGCCGGGCTCGGTCTGTGGTCGAGCGGCCGCCGGGGTAAAGTAACCGGCCCGGCCGTGCTCGGGGTGTGGTGTAGCGGCCCCCCGGGTCAAGCAGCCGGCCCGGCGGGGCTCCGGTTGTGGTGGAGAGGCCGCCGGAATAAAGCAGCCGGCCCAGCCGGGCTCGGGGTGTGGTGTAGCGGCCCCCCGGGTCAAGCAGCCGGCCCGGCGGGGCTCCGGTTGTGGTGGAGAGGCCGCCGGAATAAAGCAGCCGGCACAGCCGTGCTCGGGGTGTGGTGGAGCGGCCGCCCGGGTCAGGAGGCCGGTCCGGCTGCGCTCGGTCCGTGGTGGAGCGGCCACCCGGGTCAACCAGCGGGCCTGGCGGTGATCCGGTTGTGGTGGATCGGCCGCCGGGGTAAAGCAGCCGGCCCGGCCCGGCTAGGGGTGTGGTGGAGCGGCCGCCCGGGTCAAGCAGCCGGCCCGGCGGGGCTCCGGTTGTGGTGGAGCGGCCACCGGGGTAAAGCAGCAGACCCGGCCGGGCTCGGGGTGTGGTGTAGCGGCCGCCCGGGTCAAGCAGCCGGCCCGGCCAACCTCGGTTGGTGGTCGAGCGGCCGCCCGGGTCAACCAGCTGGCCCGGCGGTGCTCCAGTTGTGGTGGAGCGGCAGCCGGGATAAAGCAGCCGGCCCGGCCGGGCTCGGGGTGTGATGTAGCGGCCGCCCAGGTAAACCAGCTGGCCTGGCGGGGATCCGGTTGTGGTGGAGCGGCCACCGGGATAAAGCAGCCAGCCCGGCCGGCCTCGGGGTGTGGTGGAGCGGCCGCCCGAGTCAAGCAGCCGGCTCAGCAAGGCTCCGGTTGTGGTGGAGTGGCCACCGGGTTAAAGCAGCAGGCCCGGCCGGGCTCGGGGTGTGGTGGAGCTGCCGCCCGGGTCAAGCAGCCGGCCCGGAGGGGCTCGGGGTGTGGTGGAGCGGCCGCCGGAGTCAAGCAGCCATCCCGGCGGGCCGCCGGTTGTGGTGGAGGGGCTGCCGGGGTAAAGCAGCCGGCCCGGCCGGGCTCGGGGTGTGGTGTAGCGGCCGCCTGGGTCAGGAGGCCGGCCGGGCCGGGCTCGGTCTGTGGTGGAGCGGCCGCCCGGGTCAACCAGCTGGCCCGGCGGGGCTGGGGTTGTGGTGGAGCGGCCGCCGGGGTAAAGCAGCCGGCCAGGCACGGCTAGGGGTGTGGTGGAGCGGCCGCCCGGGTCAAGCAGCCGTCCCGGCGGGGCTCCGGTTGCGGTGGAGCGGCCGCCCGGGTCAACCAGCTGGCCCGGCGGGGATCCGGTTGTGGTGGAGCGGCCACCGGGGTAAAGCAGCCGGCCCGGACGGGCTCGTGGTGTGGTGGAGCGGTCGCCCTGGTAAGGAAGCCGGCCCGGCCGGGCTCGGTCTGTGGTCCGGCGGCCGCCCGGGTCAACCAGCTGGCCCGGCCGGGCTCGGTCTGTGGTGGAGCGGCCGCCGGGGTAAAGCAGCCGGCCCGGCCGTGCTCGGGGTGTGGTGTAGCGGCCGGCCGGGTCAACCAGCTGGCCCGGCGGGGCTTCGGTTGTGGTGGAGCGGCAGCCGGGGTAAAGCACCCGGCCCGGCCCGGCTCGGGTGTGGTGGAGCGGCCGCCCGAGTCAAGCAGTAGGCCCGGCGGGGCTCCGGTTGTGGTGGAGAGGCCGCTGGAATAAAGCAGCTGGCCCAGCCGGGCTCGGGGTGTGGTGGAGCGGCCGCCCGGGTCAGGAGGCTGGCCCGGCCGCGCTCAGTTTGTGGTGGAGCGGCCGCCCGGTCAACCAGCTGGCCCGGCGGGGCTCCGGTTGCGGTGGAGCCGCCGCCGGGGTAAAGCAGCCGGCCGGGCCGGGCTCGGTCTGTGGTGGAGCGGCCGCCCGGGTCAACCAGCTTGCCGGGCGGGGCTCTTGTTGTGGTGGAGCGGCCGCCGGGGTAAAGCACCCGGCCCGGCCGGGCTCGGGGTGTGGTGGAGCGGCCGCCCGGGTCAGGAGGCCGGCCCGGCTGCGCTCGGTCCGTGGTGGAGCGGCCACCCGGGTCAACCAGCTGGCCTGGCGGGGATCCGGTTGTGGTGGATCGGCCGCCGGGGTAAAGCAGCCGGCCCGGCCCGGCTAGGGGTGTGGTGGAGCGGCCGCCCGGGTCAAGCAGCCGGCCCGGCGGGGCTCCGGTTGTGGTGGAGCGGCCACCGGGGTAAAGCAGCAGACCCGGCCGGGCTCGGGGTGTGGTGTAGCGGCCGCCCGGGTCAAGCAGCCGGCCCGGCCAACCTCGGTCTGTGGTCGAGTGGCCGCCCGGGTCAACCAGCTGGCCCGGCGGTGCTCCGGTTGTGGTGGAGCGGCACCCGGGATAAAGCAGCCGGCCCGGCCGGGCTCGGGGTGTGATGTAGCGGCCGCCCAGGTAAACCAGCTGGCCTGGCGGCCGCCCGGGTCAACCAGCTGGCCCGGCGGGGATCCGGTTGTGGTGGAGCGGCCACCGGGGTAAAGCAGCCGGCCCGGACGGGCTCGTGGTGTGGAGGAGCGGTCGCCCTGGTAAGGGAGCCGGCCTGGCCGGGCTCGGTCTGTGGTCCGGCGGCCGCCCGGGTCAACCAGCTGGCCCGGCCGGGCTCGGTCTGTGGTGGAGCGGCCGCCGGGGTAAAGCAGCCGGCCCGGCCGTGCTCGGGGTGTGGTGTAGCGGCCGGCCGGGTCAACCAGCTGGCCCGGCGGGGCTTCGGTTGTGGTGGAGCGGCAGCCGGGGTAAAGCACCCGGCCCGGCCCGGCTCGGGTGTGGTGGAGCGGCCGCCCGAGTCAAGCAGTAGGCCCGGCGGGGCTCCGGTTGTGGTGGAGAGGCCGCTGGAATAAAGCAGCTGGCCCAGCCGGGCTCGGGGTGTGGTGGAGCGGCCGCCCGGGTCAGGAGGCTGGCCCGGCCGCGCTCAGTTTGTGGTGGAGCGGCCGCCCGGTCAACCAGCTGGCCCGGCGGGGCTCCGGTTGTGGTGGAGCGGCCGCCGGGGTAAAGCAGCCGGCCGGGCCGGGCTCGGTCTGTGGTGGAGCGGCCGCCCGGGTCAACCAGCTGGCCCGGCGGGGCTCCGGTTGTGGTGGAGCGGCTGCCGGGGTAAAGCAGCCGGCCCGGCCCGGCTCGGTTGTGGTGGCTCGGCCGCCCGAGTCAAGCAGTAGGCCCGGCGGGGCTCCGGTTGTGGTGGAGAGGCCGCTGGAATAAAGCAGCTGGCCCAGCCGGGCTCGGGGTGTGGTGTAGCGGCCGCCCGGGTCAGGAGGCCGCCCCGGCCGGGCTCGTGGTGTGGTGGAGCGGCCGCCGGGGTAAACCAGCTGGCCCGGCGGGGCTTCGGTTGTGGTGGAGCGGCAGCCGGGGTAAAGCAGCCGACCCGGCCCGGCTCGGGTGTGGTGGAGCGGCCGCCCGACTCAAGCAGTAGGCCCGGCGGGGCTCCGGTTGTGGTGGAGAGGCCGCTGGAATAAAGCAGCTGGCCCAGCCGGGCTCGGGGTGTGGTGGAGCGGCCGCCCGGGTCAGGAGGCTGGCCCGGCCGCGCTCAGTTTGTGGTGGAGCGGCCGCCCGGTCAACCAGCTGGCCCGGCGGGGCTCCGGTTGTGGTGGAGCGGCCGCCGGGGTAAAGCAGCCGGCCGGGCCGGGCTCGGTCTGTGGTGGAGCGGCCGCCCGGGTCAACCAGCTGGCCCGGCGGGGCTCCGGTTGTGGTGGAGCGGCTGCCGGGGTAAAGCAGCCGGCCCGGCCCGGCTCGGGGTGTGGTGGAGCGCCCGCCGGGGTCAGGAAGCCGGCCCGGCCGGGCTCGGTCTGTGGTGGAGCGGCCGCCGAGGTAAAGCAGCCGGCCTGGGCGGGCTCGGGGTGTGGTGGAGCGGCCGCCCGGGTCAGGAGGCCGGCCCGGCCGGTCTCCGGGTGTGGTTGAGCGGCCGCCCGAGTCAAGCAGCCGGTCCGGCGGGGCTCCGGTTGTGGTGGAGTGACTGCCGGGGTAAAGCAGCCGGCACGGCCGGGCTCGGGGTGTGGTGGAGCAGCCGCCGGGGTCAGGAAGCCGGCCCGGCCGGGCTCGGTCTGTGGTCGAGCGGCCCCCCGGGTCAACCAGCTGGCCCGGCGGGGCTCCGGTTGTGGTGGAGCATCAGCCGGGGTAAAGCAGCCGGCCCGGCCGGGCTCGGTCTGTGGTGGAGCGGCCGCCCAGGTCAACCAGCTGGCCCGGCGGGGCTCCAGTTGTGTTGGAGCGGCAGCCGGGGTAAAGCAGCCGGCCCGGCAGGGCTCGGGGTGTTGTGGAGCGGGCGCCCGGGTCAGGAGGCCGGCCGGGCCGGGCTCGGTCTGTGGTGGAGCGGCCGCCCGGGTCAACCAGCTGGTCCAGCGGGGCTCCGGTGGTGGTGGAGCGGCCGCCGGGGTAAAGCAGCCGGCCCGGCCCGGCTAGGGGTGTGGTGGAGCGGCCGCCCGGGTCAAGCAGCCGGCCCGGCGGGGCTCGGGGTGTGGTGGAGCGGCCGCCCGGGACAGGAGGCCGGCCGGGCCGGGCTCGGTCTGTGGTGTAGCGGCCGCCCGGGTCAGGAGGCTGGCCCGGCCGCGCTCAGTTTGTGGTGGAGTGGCCGCCCGGGTCAACCAGCTGGCCTGGCGGGGATCCGGTTGTGGTGGAGTGACTGCCGGAGTAAAGCAGCCGGCCCGGCAGGGCTCGGGGTGTGGTGGAGAGGCCGCCCGGGTCAGGAAGCCGGCCCGGCCGGGCTCGGTCTGTGGTGGAGCGGCCGCCGAGGTAAAGCAGCCGGCCTCGGCGGGCTCGAGGTGTGGTGGAGCGGCCGCCGGGGTAAAGCAGCGGGCCCGGCCGGTCTCCGGGTGTGGTTGAGCGGCCGCCCGAGTCAACCAGCCGGCCCGGCGGGGCTCCGGTTGTGGTGGAGTGACTGCCGGGGTAAAGCAGCCGGCCCGGCCGGGCTCGGGGTGTGGTGTAGCGGCCTCCCGGGTCAGGATGCCGGCCCGGCCGGGCTCGGTCTGTGGTGGAGCGGCCGCCCAGGTCAACCAGCTGGCCCGGCGGGGCTCCAGTTCTGTTGGAGCGGCAGCCGGGGTAAAGCAGCCGGCACGGCAGGGCTCGGGGTGTGGTGGAGCGGGCGCCCGGGTCTGGAGGCCGGCCGGGCCGGGCTCGGTCTGTGGTGGAGCGGCCGCCCGGGTCAACCAGCTGGTCCAGCGGGGCTCCGGTTGTGGTGGAGCGGCCGCCGGGGTAAAGCAGCCGGCCCGGCCCGGCTCGGGGTGTGGTGTAGCGGCCGCCCGGGTCAGGAAGCCGGACCGGCCGGACTCGGTCGGTTGTGGAGCGGCCGCCCGGGTCAACCAGCTGGCCCGGCGGGGCTCCGGTTGTGGTGGAGCGGCCGCCGGGGTAAAGCAGCCGGCCCGGCCGGGCTGGGGTTGTGGTGGAGCGGCCGCCCGGGTCAACCAGCTGGCCCGGCGGGGCTCCGGTTGTGGTGGAGCGGCCGCCGGGGTAAACCAGCCGGCCCGGCCGGGCTCGGGGTGTGGTGGAGCGGTCGCCCGGGTTAGGAAGCCGGCCCGGTCGTGCTCGGTCTCTGGTGGAGCGGCCGCCCGGGTCAACCAGCTGGCCCGGCCGGGCTCGGTCTGTGGTCGAGCGGCCGCCGGGGTAAAGTAACCGGCCCGGCCGTGCTCGGGGTGTGGTGTAGCGGCCCCCCGGGTCAAGCAGCCGGCCCGGCGGGGCTCCGGTTGTGGTGGAGAGGCCGCCGGAATAAAGCAGCCGGCCCAGCCGGGCTCGGGGTGTGGTGTAGCGGCCGCCCGGGTCAAGCAGCCGGCCCGGCGGGGCGCCGCTTGTGGTGGAGGGACTGCCGGGGTAAAGCAGCCGGCCTGGCCGGCCTCGGGGTGTGGTGTAGCGGCCGCCCGGGTCAGGAGGCCGGCCGGGCCAGGCTCGGTCTGTGGTGGAGCGGCCGCCCGGGTCAACCAGCTGGCCCGGCGTGGCTCCGGTTGTGGTGGAGCGGCCGCCGGGGTAAAGCAGCCCGCCAGGCCCGGCTAGGGGTGTGGTGGAGCGGCCGCCCGGGTCAAGCAGCCATCTCGGCGGGGCTCCGGTTGCGGTGGAGCGGCCGCCCGGGTCAAGCAGCCGGCCCGGCGGGGCTCCGGTTGTGGTGGAGCGGCCACCGGGGTAAAGCAGCAGGCCCGGCTGGGCTCGGGGTGTGGTGGAGCGGCCCGCCCGAGTCAAGCAGCCGGCCCGGCGGGGCTCCGGTTGTGGTGGAGAGGCCGCCGGAATAAAGCAGCCGGCACAGCCGGGCTCAGGGTGTGGTGGAGCGGCCGCCCGGGTCAGGAGGCCGGCCCGGCTGCGCTCGGTCCGTGGTGGAGCGGCCACCCGGGTCAACCAGCTGGCCTGGCGGGGATCCGGTTGTGGTGGAGCGGCCACCGGGGTAAAGCAGCCGGCCGGGCCGGGCTCGGGGTGTGGTGGAGCGGCCGCCCGGGTCAGGAGGCCGGCCCGGCCGTGCTCGGTCGGTTGTGGAGCGGCCGCCCGGGTCAACCAGCTGGCCCGGCGGGGCTCCGGTTGTGGTGGATCGGCCGCCGGGGTAAAGCAGCCGGCCCGGGCGTGCTGGGGTTGTGGTGGAGCGGCCGCTCGGGTCAGGAGGCCGGCCCGGCCGGGCTCGGTCTGTTGTGGAGCGGCCGCCCGGGTCAACCAGCTGGCCCGGCGGGGCTCCGGTTGTGGTGGAGCGGCCGCCGGGGTGAAGCAGGCGGACCGGCCCGGCTCGGGGTGTGGTGGAGCGGCCGCCGGGGTCAGGAAGCCGGCCCGGTCGGGCTCGGTCGGTTGTGGAGCGGCCGCCCGGGTCCACCAGCTGGCCCGGCGGGGCTTCGGTTGTGGTGGAGCGGCCGCCGGGGTAAAGCAGCCGGCCCGGCCGGGCTGGGGTTGTGGTGCAGCGGCCGCCCGGGTCAGGAGGCCGGCCCGGCCAGGCTCGGTTTGTGGTGGAGCGGCCGCCCGGGTCAACCAGCTGGCCCGGCGGGGCTCCGGTTGTGGTGGAGCGGCCGCCGGGGTAAAGCAGCCGGCCCGGCCGGACTGGGGGTGTGGTGGAGCGGCTGCCCGGGTCAGGAGGCCATCCCGGCTGGGCTCGGTCTGTGGTGGAGCTGCCGCCCGGGTCAACCAGCTGGCCCGGCGTGGCTCCGGTTGTGGTGGAGCGGCCGCCGGGGTAAAGCAGCCGGCCCGGGCGGGGTCGGGGTGTGGTGGAGCGGCCGCCCGGGTCAGGAGGCCGGCCCGGCCGTGCTCGGTCTGTGGTGGAGCGGCCGCCGGGGTCAACCAGCTGGCCCGGCGGGGCTCCGGTTGTGGTTGAGCGGCCGCCGGGGTAAAGCAGCCGGCCCGGCCCTGCTCGGGGTGTGGTGGAGCGGCCGCCCGGGTCAGGAAGCCGGCCCGGACGGGCTCCGTCGATTGTGGAGCGGCCGCCAGGGTCAACCAGCTGGCCCGGCGGGGCTCCGGTTGTGGTGGAGCGGCCGCCGGGGTAAAGCAGCCGGCCCGGCCGGGCTCGGGGTGTGGTGGAGCGACCGCCCGGGTCAAGAAGCCGGCCCGGCCGGGCTCGGGGTGTGGTGGAGCGGCCGCCCGGGTCAGGAGGCCGGCCCGGCCGAGCTGGGTCTGTGGTGGAGCGGCCGCCCGGGTCAACCAGCTGGCCCGGCGGGGCTCCGGTTGTGGTGGAGCGGCCGCCCGGGTAAAGCAGCCGGCCCGGCCGGGCTCAAGGTGTGGTGGAGCGGCCGACCGGGTCAGGAAGCCGGCCCGGCCGAGCTCGGTCGGTTGTGGAGCGGCTGCCCGGGTCAACCAGCTGGCCCGGCGGGGCTCCGGTTGTGGCGGAGCGGCCGCCGGGGTAAAGCAGCCAGCCCGGCCGGGCTGGGGGTGTGGTGGAGCGGCCGCCCGGGTCAAGCAGCCGGCCCGGCGGGGCTCCGGTTGTGGTGGAGAGGCCGCCACAATAAAGCAGTCGGCCCGGCCGGGCTCGGGGTGTGGTGGAGCGGCCGCCCGGGTCAGGAGGCCGGCCCGGCCGGGCTCGGTCCGCGGTGGAGCGGCCGCCCAGGTCAACCAACTGGCCTGGCGGGGATCCTGTTGTGGTGGAGCGGGCGCCGTGGTAAAGCAGCCGGCCCGGCCGGGCTCGGGGTGTGGTGGAGCGGTCGCCCGGGTCAGGAAGCCGGCCCGGTCCTGCTCGGTCTCTGGTGGAGCGGCCGCCCGGGTCAACCAGCTGGCCCGGCCGGGCTCGGTCTGTGGTCGAGCGGCCGCCGGGGTAAAGTAACCGGCCCGGCCGAGCTCGGGGTGTGGTGTAGCGGCCGCCCGGGTCAAGCAGCCGGCCCGGCGGGGCTCCGGTTGTGGTGGAGAGGCCGCCGGAATAAAGCAGCCGGCCCAGCCGGGCTCGGGGTGTGGTGTAGCGGCCGCCCGGGTCAAGCAGCCGGCCCGGCGGGGCGCCGCTTGTGGTGGAGGGGCTGCCGGGGTAAAGCAGCCGGCCTGGCCGGGCTCGGGGTGTGGTGTAGCGGCCGCCCGGGTCAGGAGGCCGGCCCGGCCAGGCTCGGTCTGTGGTGGAGCGGCCGCCCGGTTCAACCAGCTGGCCTGGCGGGACTTTGGTTGTGGTGGAGCGGCTGCCGGGGTAAAGCAGCCGGCCCGGCCGGGCTCAGGGTGTGGTGGAGCGGCCGCCCGAGTCAAGCAGCCGGCCCGGCGGGTCTCTGGTTGTGGTGGAGCGGCTGCCGGGGTAAAGCAGCCGGCCCGGCCAGGCTAGGGGTGTGGTGGAGCGGCCGCCGGAATCAAGCAGCCGGCCCGGCGGGGCTCCGGTTGTGGTGGAGCGGCCGCCCGGGTCAGGAAGCCGGCCCGGCCGTGCTCGGTCTCTGGTGGAGCGGCCGCCCGGGTCAACCAGCTGGCCCGGCGGGGCTCCGGTTGTGGTGGATCGGCCGCCGGGGTAAAGCAGCCGGCCCGGCCCGGCTAGGGGTGTGGTGGAGCGCCCACCCGGGTCAAGCAGCCGGCCCGGCGTGGCTCCGGTTGTGGTGGAGAGGCCGCCGCAATAAAGCCGCCGGCCCGGCCAGGCTCGTGGTGTGGTGGAGCGGCCGCCCGGGTCAGGAGGCCGGCCGGGCCGGGCTCGGTCTGTGGTGGAGCGGCCGCCCGGGTCAACCAGCTGGCCCGGCGGGGCTCCGGTTGTGGTGGATCGGCCGCCGGGGTAAAGCAGCCGGCCCGGCCCGGCTAGGGGTGTGGTGGAGCGAATGCCCGGGTCAAGCAGCCGGCCCGGCGGGGCTCCGGTTGTGGTGGAGCGGCCACCGGGGTAAAGCAGCAGACCCGGCCGGGCTCGGGGTGTGGTGTAGCGGCCGCCCGGGTCAAGCAGCCGGCCCGGCCAACCTCGGTCTGTGGTCGAGCGGCCGCCCGGGTCAACCAGCTGGCCCGGCGGTGCTCCGGTTGTGGTGGAGCGGCAGGCGGGATAAAGCAGCCGGCCCGGCCGGGCTCGGGGTGTGGTTTAGCGGCCGCCCAGGTAAACCAGCTGGCCTGGCGGGGATCCGGTTGTGGTGGAGCGGCCACCGGGATAAAGCAGCCAGCCCGGCCGGCCTCGGGGTGTGGTGGAGCGGCCGCCCGAGTGAAGCAGCCGGCTCAGCAAGGCTCCGGTTGTGGTGGAGTGGCCACCGGGTTAAAGCAGCAGGCCCGGCCGGGCTCGGGGTGTGGTGGAGCTGCCGCCCGGGTCAAGCAGCCGGCCCGGAGGGGCTCGGGGTGTGGTGGAGCGGCCGCCGGAGTCAAGCAGCCGTCCCGGCGGGCCGCCGGTTGTGGTGGAGAGGCTGCCGGGGTAAAGCAGCCGGCCCGGCCGGGCTCGGGGTGTGGTGTAGCGGCCGCCTGGGTCAGGAGGCCGGCCGGGCCGGGCTCGGTCTGTGGTGGAGCGGCCGCCCGGGTCAACCAGCTGGCCCGGCGGGGCTGGGGTTGTGGTGGAGCGGCCGCCGGGGTAAAGCAGCCGGCCAGGCCCGGCTAGGGGTGTGGTGGAGCGGCCGCCCGGGTCAAGCAGCCGTCCCGGCGGGGCTCCGGTTGCGGTGGAGCGGCCGCCCGGGTCAACCAGCTGGCCCGGCGGGGCTCCGGTTGTGGTGGAGCGGCCGCCGGGGTAAAGCAGCAGGCCCGGCCCGGCTCGGGGTGTGGTGGAGCGGCCGCCCGGGTCAGGAAGCCAGCCCGGCCGGACTCGGTCGGTTGTGGAGCGGCCGCCCGGGTCAACCAGCTGGCCCGGCGGGGCTCCGGTTGTGGTGGAGCGGCCGCCGGGGTGAAGCAGGCGGACCGGCCCGGCTCGGGGTGTGGTGGAGCGGCCGCCGGGGTCAGGAAGCCGGCCCGGTCGGGCTCGGTCGGTTGTGGAGCGGCCGCCCGGGTCCACCAGCTGGCCCGGCGGGGCTTCGGTAGTGGTGGAGCGGCCGCCGAGGTAAAGCAGCCGGCCCGGCCGGGCTGGGGTTGTGGTGCAGCGGCCGCCCGGGTCAGGAGGCCGGCCCGGCCAGGCTCGGTTTGTGGTGGAGCGGCCGCCCGGGTCAACCAGCTGGCCCGGCGGGGCTCCGGTTGTGGTGGAGCGGCCGCCGGGGTAAAGCAACCGGGCCGGCCGGACTGGGGGTGTGGTGGAGCGGCTGCCCGGGTCAGGAGGCCATCCCGGCTGGGCTCGGTCTGTGGTGGAGCTGCCGCCCGGGTCAACCAGCTGGCCCGGCGTGGCTCCGGTTGTGGTGGAGCGGCCGCCGGGATAAAGCAGCCGGCCCGGCCGGACTGGGGGTGTGGTGGAGCGGCTGCCCGGGTCAGGAGGCCATCCCGGCTGGGCTCGGTCTGTGGTGGAGCTGCCGCCCGGGTCAACCAGCTGGCCCGGCGTGGCTCCGGTTGTGGTGGAGCGGCTGCCGGGGTAAAGCAGCCGGCCCGGGCGGGGTCGGGGTGTGGTGGAGCGGCCGCCCGGGTCAGGAGGCCGGCATGGCCGGGCTCGGGGTGTGATCGAGCGGCCGCCCTGGTCAAGCAGCCGGCCCGGCGGGGCTCCGGTAGTGGTGGAGAGGCCGCCGGAATAAAGCAGCCGGCCCGGCCGGGCTCGGGGTGTGGTGGAGCGGCCGCCCGGTTCAGGAAGTCGGCCCGGCCAGGCTCGGTCTGTTGTGGAGCAGCCGCCCGGGTCAACCAGCTGGCCCGGCGGGGCTCCGGTTGTGGTTGAGCGGCCGTCGGGGTAAAGCAGCCGGCCCGGCCCGGCTCGGGGTGGTGGAGCGGCCGCCCGGGTCAGGAAGCCGGCCCGGCCGGGCTCGGTCGGTTGTGGAGCGGCCGCCCGGGTCAACCAGCTGGCCCGGCGGGGCTCCGGTTGTGGTTGAGCGGCCGCCGGGGTAACGCAGCCGGCCCGGCCGGGCTGGAGGTGTGGTGCAGCGGCCGCCCGGGTCAGGAGGCCGGCCCGGCCAGTCTCGGTCTGTGGTGGAGCGGCCGCCCGGTTCAACCAGCTGGCCCGACGGGGCTCCGGTTGTGGTGGAGCGGCCGCCGGGGTAAAGCAGCCGGCCCGGCCAGGCTGGGGGTGTGGTGGAGCGGCCGCCCGGGTCAGGAGGCCGGCCCGGCCAGGCTCGGTCTGTGGTGGAGCGGCCGCCCGGTTCAACCAGCTGGCCCGGCGGGGCTCCGGTTGTGGTGGAGCGGCCGCCGGGGTAAAGCAGCGGGCCCGGCCGGGCTGGGGGTGTGGTGGAGCGCCCGCCCGGGTCAAGCAGCCGGCCCGGCGGGGCTCCGGTTGTGGTGGAGCGGCCGCCAGGGTAAAGCAGCCGGCCCGGCAGGGCTCGGGGTGTGGTGGAGCGGGCGCCCGGGTCAGGAAGCCGGCCCGGCCGGGCTCGGTCTGTGGTCCAGCGGCCGCCCGGGTCAACCAGCTGGCCCGGCCGGGCTCGGTCTGTGGTGGAGCGGCCGCCGGGGTAAAGCAGCCGGCCGGGCCGTGCTCGGGGTGTGGTGTAGCGGCCGCCCGAGTCAAGCAGCCGGCCCGGCGGGGCTCCGGTTGTGGTGGAGCGGCCGCCAGGGTCAAGCAGCCGGCCCAGCGGGGCACCGGTTGTGGTGGAGCGGCCACCGGGGTAAAGCAGCAGGCCCGGCCGGGCTCGGGGTGTGGTGGAGCGGCCGCCCGAGTCAAGCAGCCGGCCCGGCGGGGCTCCGGTTGTGGTGGAGCGGCTGCCGTGGTAAAGCAGCCGGCCCGGCCGGGCTCAGGGTGTGGTGGAGCGGCCGCCCGGGTCAGGAAGCCGGCCCGGCCGGGCACAGTCAGTGGTGGAGCGGCCGCCCGGGTCAACCAGCTGGCCCGGCCAGGCTCGGGCTGTGGTGGAGCGGCCGCCGGGGTAAAGCAGCCGGCCCGGCCGGGCTCGGGGTGTGGTGTAGCGGCCTCCCGGGTCAGGATGCCGGCCCGGCCGGGCTCGGTCTGTGGTGGAGCGGCCGCCCAGGTCAACCAGCTGGCCCGGCGGGGCTCCAGTTCTGTTGGAGCGGCAGCCGGGGTAAAGCAGCCGGCCCGGCAGGGCTCGGGGTGTGGTGGAGCGGGCGCCCGGGTCTGGAGGCCGGCCGGGCCGGGCTCGGTCTGTGGTGGAGCGGCCGCCCGGGTCAACCAGCTGGTCCAGCGGGGCTCCGGTTGTGGTGGAGCGGCCGCCGGGGTAAAGCAGCCGGCCCGGCCCGGCTCGGGGTGTGGTGTAGCGGCCGCCCGGGTCAGGAAGCCGGACCGGCCGGACTCGGTCGGTTGTGGAGCGGCCGCCCGGGTCAACCAGCTGGCCCGGCGGGGCTCCGGTTGTGGTGGAGCGGCCGCCGGGGTAAACCAGCCGGCCCGGCCGGGCTGGGGTTGTGGTGGAGCGGCCGCCCGGGTCAACCAGCTGGCCCGGCGGGGCTCCGGTTGTGGTGGAGCGGCCGCCGGGGTAAACCAGCCGGCCCGGCCGGGCTCGGGGTGTGGTGGAGCGGTCGCCCGGGTTAGGAAGCCGGCCCGGTCGTGCTCGGTCTCTGGTGGAGCGGCCGCCCGGGTCAACCAGCTGGCCGGGCCGGGCTCGGTCTGTGGTCGAGCGGCCGCCGGGGTAAAGTAACCGGCCCGGCCGTGCTCGGGGTGTGGTGTAGCGGCCCCCCGGGTCAAGCAGCCGGCCCGGCGGGGCTCCGGTTGTGGTGGAGAGGCCGCCGGAATAAAGCAGCCAGCCCAGCCGGGCTCGGGGTGTGGTGTAGCGGCCGCTCGGGTCAAGCAGCCGGCCCGGCGGGGCGCCGCTTGTGGTGGAGGGGCTGCCTGGGTAAAGCAGCCGGCCTGGCCGGGCTCGGGGTGTGGTGTAGCGGCCGCCCGGGTCAGGAGGCCGGCCGGGCCGGGCTCGGTCTGTGGTGGAGCGGCCGCCCGGGTCAACCAGCTGGCCCGGCGTGGCTCCGGTTGTGGTGGAGCGGCCGCCGGGGTAAAGCAGCCCGCCAGGCCCGGCTAGGGGTGTGGTGGAGCGGCCGCCCGGGTCAAGCAGCCATCTCGGCGGGGCTCCGGTTGCGGTGGAGCGGCCGCCCGGGTCAAGCAGCCGGCCCGGCGGGGCTCCGGTTGTGGTGGAGCGGCCACCGGGGTAAAGCAGCAGGCCCGGCTGGGCTCGGGGTGTGGTGGAGCGGCCGCCCGAGTCAAGCAGCCGGCCCGGCGGGGCTCCGGTTGTGGTGGAGAGGCCGCCGGAATAAAGCAGCCGGCACAGCCGGGCTCGGGGTGTGGTGGAGCGGCCGCCCGGGTCAGGAGGCCGGCCCGGCTGCGCTCGGTCCGTGGTGGAGCGGCCACCCGGGTCAACCAGCTGGCCTGGCGGGGATCCGGTTGTGGTGGAGCGGCCACCGGGGTAAAGCAGCCGGCCCGGCCGGGCTCGGGGTGTGGTGGAGCGGCCGCCGGAGTCAACCAGCTGGCCCGGCGGGGCTCCGGTTGTGTTGGAGCGGCAGCCGGGGTAAAGCAGCCGGCCCGGCAGGGCTCGGGGTGTGGTGGAGCGGGCGCCCGGGTCAGGAGGCCGGCCGGGCCGGGCTCGGTCTGTGGTGGAGCGGCCGCCCGGGTCAACCAGCTGGCCCAGCGGGGCTCCGGTTGTGGTGGAGCGGCCGCCGGGGTAAAGCAGCCGGCCCGGCCCGGCTAGGGGTGTGGTGGAGCGCCCGCCCGGGTCAAGCAGCCGGCCCGGCGGGGCTCGGGGTGTGGTGGAGCGGCCGCCCGGGACAGGAGGCCGGCCGGGCCGGGCTCGGTCTGTGGTGGAGCGGCTGCCCGGATCAACCAGCTGGCCCGGCGGGGCTCCGGTTGTGGTGGAGCGGCCGCCGGGGTAAAGCAGCCGGCCCGGCCCGGCTAGGGGTGTGGTGGAGCGGCCACCGGGGTAAAGCAGCAGACCCGGCCGAGCTCGGGGTGTGGTGTTGCGGCCGCCCGGGTCAAGTAGCCGGCCCGGCCAAGCTCGGTCTGTGGTCGAGGGGCCGCCCGGGTCAACCAGCTGGCCTGGCGGGGATCCGGTTGTGGTGGAGCGGCCACCGGGATAAAGCAGCCGGCCCGGCCGGGCTCGGGGAGTGGTGGAGCGGCCGCCCGAGTCAAGCAGCCGGCCCGGCGGGGCGCCGGTTGTGGTGGAGGGGCTGCCGGGGTAAAGCAGCCGGCCCGGCCGGGCTCGGGGTGTGGTGTAGCGGCCGCCCGGGTCAGGAGGCCGGCACGGCCGGGCTCGGGGTGTAGTGGAGCGGCCGCCCGGGTCAACCAGCTGGCCCAGCGGGGCTTCGGTTGTGGTGGAGCGGCAGCCGGGGTAAAGCACCCGGCCCGGCCGGGCTCGTGGTGTGGTGGAGCGTCCGCCCGGGTCAGGAGGCCGGACCGGGCGGACTCGGTCTGTGGTGGAGCGGCCGCCCGGGTCAACCAGCTGGCCCGGCGGGGCTCCGGTTGTGGTGGAGCGGCCGCCGGGGTAATGCAGCCGGCCCGGCCGGGCTCGGGGTGTGGTGGAGCGGCCGCCCGGGTCAGGAAGCCGGCCCGGCCGAGCTCGGTCGGGTGTGGAGCGGCCGCCCGGGTCAACCAGCTGGCCCGGCGGGGCTCCGGTTGTGGTGGAGCGGCCGCCGGGGTAAAGCAGCCAGCCCGGCCGGGCTCGGGGTGTGGTGGAGCGGCCGCCCGGGTCAGGAGGCCGGCCCGGCCGGGCTGGGTCTGTGGTGGAGCGGCCGCCCGGGTCAACCAGCTGGCCCGGCGGGGCTGGGGTTGTGGTGGAGCGGCCGCCGGGGTAAAGCAGCCGGCCCGGCCGGGCTCGGGGTGTGGTTTAGCGGCCGCCCAGGTAAACCAGCTGGCCTGGCGGGGATCCGGTTGTGGTGGAGCGGCCACCGGGATAAAGCAGCCAGCCCGGCAGGCCTCGGGGTGTGGTGGAGCGGCCGCCCGAGTCAAGCAGCCGGCTCAGCAAGGCTCCGGTTGTGGTGGAGTGGCCACCGGGTTAAAGCAGCAGGCCCGGCCGGGCTCGGGGTGTGGTGGAGCTGCCGCCCGGGTCAAGCAGCCGGCCCGGAGGGGCTCGGGGTGTGGTGGAGCGGCCGCCGGAGTCAAGCAGCCGTCCGGGCGGGCCGCCGGTTGTGGTGGAGGGGCTGCCGGGGTAAAGCAGCCGGCCCGGCCGGGCTCGGGGTGTGGTGTAGCGGCCGCCTGGGTCAGGAGGCCGGCCGGGCCGGGCTCGGTCTGTGGTGGAGCGGCCGCCCGGGTCAACCAGCTGGCCCGGCGGGGCTGGGGTTGTGGTGGAGCGGCCGCCGGGTTAAAGCAGCCGGCCAGGCCCGGCTAGGGGTGTGGTGGAGCGGCCGCCCGGGTCAAGCAGCCGTCCCGGCGGGGCTCCGGTTGCGGTGGAGCGGCCGCCCGGGTCAACCAGCTGGCCCGGCGGGGCTCCGGTTGTGGTGGAGCGGCCGCCGGGGTAAAGCAGCAGGCCCGGCCCGGCTCGGGGTGTGGTGGAGCGGCCGCCCGGGTCAGGAGGCCGGCATGGCCGGGCTCGGGGTGTGATCGAGCGGCCGCCCTGGTCAAGCAGCCGGCCCGGCGGGGCTCCGGTAGTGGTGGAGAGGCCGCCGGAATAAAGCAGCCGGCCCGGCCGGGCTCGGGGTGTGGTGGAGCGGCCGCCCGGTTCAGGAAGTCGGCCCGGCCGGGCTCGGTCTGTTGTGGAGCAGCCGCCCGGGTCAACCAGGTGGCCCGGCGGGGCTCCGGTTGTGGTAGAGCGGCCGCCGGGGTAAAGCAGCCGGCCCGGCCCGGCTCGGGGTGTGGTGGAGCGGCCGCCCGGGTCAGGAAGCCGGCCCGGCCGGGCTCGGTCGGTTGTGGAGCGGCCGCCCGGGTCAACCAGCTGGCCCGGCGGGGCTCCGGTTGTGGTTGAGCGGCCGCCGGGGTAACGCAGCCGGCCCGGCCGGGCTGGAGGTGTGGTGCAGCGGCCGCCCGGGTCAGGAGGCCGGCCCGGCCAGGCTCGGTCTGTGGTGGAGCGGCCGCCCGGTTCAACCAGCTGGCCCGACGGGGCTCCGGTTGTGGTGGAGCGGCCGCCGGGGTAAAGCAGCCGGCCCGGCCAGGCTGGGGGTGTGGTGGAGCGGCCGCCCGGGTCAGGAGGCCGGCCCGGCCAGGCTCGGTCTGTGGTGGAGCGGCCGCCCGGTTCAACCAGCTGGCCCGGCGGGGCTCCGGTTGTGGTGGAGCGGCCGCCGGGGTGAAGCAGCGGGCCCGGCCGGGCTGGGGGTGTGGTGGAGCGCCCGCCCGGGTCAAGCAGCCGGCCCGGCGGGGCTCCGGTTGTGGTGGAGAGGCCGCCACAATAAAGCAGCCGGCCCGGCCGTGCTCGGGGTGTGGTGTAGCGGCCGCCCGAGTCAAGCAGCCGGCCCGGCGGGGCTCCGGTTGTGGTGGAGCGGCCGCCGGGGTAAAGCAGCCGGCCCGGCCAGGCTAGGGGTGTGGTGGAGCGGCCGCCGGAATCAAGCAGCCGGCCCGGCGGGGCTCCGGTTGTGGTGGAGCCGCCGCCAGGGTCAAGCAGCCGGCCCGGCGGGGCACCGGTTGTGGTGGAGCGGCCACCGGGGTAAAGCAGCAGGTCCGGCCGGGCTCGGGGTGTGGTGGAGCGGCCGCCCGAGTCAAGCAGCCGGCCTGGCGGGGCTCCGGTTGTGGTGAAGCGGCTGCCGTGGTAAAGCAGCCGGCCCGGCCGGGCTCAGGGTGTGGTGGAGCGGCCGCCCGGGTCAGGAAGCCGGCCCGGCCGGGCACAGTCAGTGGTGGAGCGGCCGCCCGGGTCAACCAGCTGGCCCGGCCAGGCTCGGGCTGTGGTGGAGCGGCCGCCGGGGTAAAGCAGCCGGCCCGGCCGGGCTCGGGGTGTGGTGTAGCGGCCTCCCGGGTCAGGATGCCGGCCCGGCCGGGCTCGGTCTGTGGTGGAGCGGCCGCCCAGGTCAACCAGCTGGCCCGGCGGGGCTCCAGTTGTGTTGGAGCGGCAGCCGGGGTAAAGCAGCCGGCCCGGCAGGGCTCGGGGTTTGGTGGAGCGGGCGCCCGGGTCTGGAGGCCGGCCGGGCCGGGCTCGGTCTGTGGTGGAGCGGCCGCCCGGGTCAACCAGCTGGTCCAGCGGGGCTCCGGTTGTGGTGGAGCGGCCGCCGGGGTAAAGCAGCCGGCCCGGCCCGGCTCGGGGTGTGGTGTAGCGGCCGCCCCGGTCAGGAAGCCGGCCCGGCCGGACTCGGTCGGTTGTGAAGCGGCCGCCCGGGTCAACCAGCTGGCCCGGCGGGGCTCCGGTTGTGGTGGAGCGGCCGCCGGGGTAAACCAGCCGGCCCGGCCGGGCTCGGGGTGTGGTGGAGCGGTCGCCCGGGTTAGGAAGCCGGCCCGGTCGTGCTCGGTCTCTGGTGGAGCGGCCGCCCGGGTCAACCAGCTGGCCCGGCCGGGCTCGGTCTGTGGTCGAGCGGCCGCCGGGGTAAAGTAACCGGCCCGGCCGTGCTCGGGGTGTGGTGTAGCGGCCCCCCGGGTCAAGCAGCCGGCCCGGCGGGGCTCCGGTTGTGGTGGAGAGGCCGCCGGAATAAAGCAGCCGGCCCAGCCGGGCTCGGGGTGTGGTGTAGCGGCCGCCCGGGTCAAGCAGCCGGCCCGGCGGGGCGCCGCTTGTGGTGGAGGGACTGCCGGGGTAAAGCAGCCGGCCTGGCCGGCCTCGGGGTGTGGTGTAGCGGCCGCCCGGGTCAGGAGGCCGGCCGGGCCGGGCTCGGTCTGTGGTGGAGCGGCCGCCCGGGTCAACCAGCTGGCCCGGCGTGGCTCCGGTTGTGGTGGAGCGGCCGCCGGGGTAAAGCAGCCCGCCAGGCCCGGCTAGGGGTGTGGTGGAGCGGCCGCCCGGGTCAAGCAGCCATCTCGGCGGGGCTCCGGTTGCGGTGGAGCGGCCGCCCGGGTCAAGCAGCCGGCCCGGCGGGGCTCCGGTTGTGGTGGAGCGGCCACCGGGGTAAAGCAGCAGGCCCGGCTGGGCTCGGGGTGTGGTGGAGCGGCCGCCCGAGTCAAGCAGCCGGCCCGGCGTGGCTCCGGTTGTGGTGGAGAGGCCGCCGGAATAAAGCAGCCGGCACAGCCGGGCTCAGGGTGTGGTGGAGCGGCCGCCCGGGTCAGGAGGCCGGCCCGGCTGCGCTCGGTCCGTGGTGGAGCGGCCACCCGGGTCAACCAGCTGGCCTGGCGGGGATCCGGTTGTGGTGGAGCGGCCACCGGGGTAAAGCAGCCGGCCGGGCCGGGCTCGGGGTGTGGTGGAGCGGCCGCCCGGGTCAGGAGGCCGGCCCGGCCGTGCTCGGTCGGTTGTGGAGCGGCCGCCCGGGTCAACCAGCTGGCCCGGCGGGGCTCCGGTTGTGGTGGATCGGCCGCCGGGGTAAAGCAGCCGGCCCGGGCGTGCTGGGGTTGTGGTGGAGCGGCCGCTCGGGTCAGGAGGCCGGCCCGGCCGGGCTCGGTCTGTTGTGGAGCGGCCGCCCGGGTCAACCAGCTGGCCCGGCGGGGCTCCGGTTGTGGTGGAGCGGCCGCCGGGGTGAAGCAGGCGGACCGGCCCGGCTCGGGGTGTGGTGGAGCGGCCGCCGGGGTCAGGAAGCCGGCCCGGTCGGGCTCGGTCGGTTGTGGAGCGGCCGCCCGGGTCCACCAGCTGGCCCGGCGGGGCTTCGGTTGTGGTGGAGCGGCCGCCGGGGTAAAGCAGCCGGCCCGGCCGGGCTGGGGTTGTGGTGCAGCGGCCGCCCGGGTCAGGAGGCCGGCCCGGCCAGGCTCGGTTTGTGGTGGAGCGGCCGCCCGGGTCAACCAGCTGGCCCGGCGGGGCTCCGGTTGTGGTGGAGCGGCCGCCGGGGTAAAGCAGCCGGCCCGGCCGGACTGGGGGTGTGGTGGAGCGGCTGCCCGGGTCAGGAGGCCATCCCGGCTGGGCTCGGTCTGTGGTGGAGCTGCCGCCCGGGTCAACCAGCTGGCCCGGCGTGGCTCCGGTTGTGGTGGAGCGGCCGCCGGGGTAAAGCAGCCGGCCCGGGCGGGGTCGGGGTGTGGTGGAGCGGCCGCCCGGGTCAAAAGGCCGGCCCGGCCGTGCTCGGTCTGTGGTGGAGCGGCCGCCCGGGTCAACCAGCTGGCCCGGCGGGGCTCCGGTTGTGGTTGAGCGGCCGCCGGGGTAAAGCAGCCGGCCCGGCCCTGCTCGGGGTGTGGTGGAGCGGCCGCCCGGGTCAGGAAGCCGGCCCGGACGGGCTCCGTCGATTGTGGAGCGGCCGCCAGGGTCAACCAGCTGGCCCGGCGGGGCTCCGGTTGTGGTGGAGCGGCCGCCGGGGTAAAGCAGCCGGCCCGGCCGGGCTCGGGGTGTGGTGGAGCGCCCGCCCGGGTCAGGAAGCCGGCCCGGCCGGGCTCGGGGTGTGGTGGAGCGGCCGCCCGGGTCAGGAGGCCGGCCCGGCCGAGCTGGGTCTGTGGTGGAGCGGCCGCCCGGGTCAACCAGCTGGCCCGGCGGGGCTCCGGTTGTGGTGGAGCGGCCGCCCGGGTAAAGCAGCCGGCCCGGCCGGGCTCAAGGTGTGGTGGAGCGGCCGACCGGGTCAGGAAGCCGGCCCGGCCGAGCTCGGTCGGTTGTGGAGCGGCTGCCCGGGTCAACCAGCTGGCCCGGCGGGGCTCCGGTTGTGGCGGAGCGGCCGCCGGGGTAAAGCAGCCAGCCCGGCCGGGCTGGGGGTGTGGTGGAGCGGCCGCCCGGGTCAAGCAGCCGGCCCGGCGGGGCTCCGGTTGTGGTGGAGAGGCCGCCACAATAAAGCAGTCGGCCCGGCCGGGCTCGGGGTGTGGTGGAGCGGCCGCCCGGGTCAGGAGGCCGGCCCGGCCGGGCTCGGTCCGCGGTGGAGCGGCCGCCCAGGTCAACCAACTGGCCTGGCGGGGATCCTGTTGTGGTGGAGCGGGCGCCGTGGTAAAGCAGCCGGCCCGGCCGGGCTCGGGGTGTGGTGGAGCGGTCGCCCGGGTCAGGAAGCCGGCCCGGTCCTGCTCGGTCTCTGGTGGAGCGGCCGCCCGGGTCAACCAGCTGGCCCGGCCGGGCTCGGTCTGTGGTCGAGCGGC
>JBAWUR020000194.1:42500-44236 GCA_038363175.2 Artibeus lituratus | reverse complement strand
GGAGCAGTGGCCCAGGAAGTCAGCTGTTTTCCCAGTAGCCGAGACGGGCCTCATCTGTCGTTTCTGAACCAAAAGCTTGAACAGACAGGTGACTCGCTAGACTTATAACTTTTTACCCGAAAGCTCAAGCTTTCCAAGTCTCGAGTCCCCCATCCTTCCCCACCGTGAGTGAGTACAAAACTATCTATCTCATTTTCCAGGGGATCAGGACTGAGCATTGGAGTGTCAGGGCGGGGGGGTGGGGGGCGGGCGGCGGTGGCGGCGGCCGCGGTAGGCAAGCACCTCATGGCAGACCCACAGAAGGAGGCACATGGTATGCAACAGCAAGCTATGCCCCTGAAGAAAAGGACGAGGATCGACCCGCTCCATGTCTCTCAAAGACCAGGTCGACTAGGCAGCCGGGAGGTGAGTTTACACAAGCCCATAGCCAAGAATCCCTCTCTCGGTTTGATAGCGGACACGACACCATCGACCCGACTTCATGTGCTGTGAGCCGTGAACGGTGAGTGCAGTTAAAACAGCAGAGTCCCTGACGTTCCACAGGTCCGTGGCGATGCCTTCGGAGAAGGTCGTCTTCGGCGGTACGATTTTCCCAGCACCGCTCATCTGACGCGTCCTAGTTCTTGACTCACGGCACCGATGGCCCTCGAGGTGGCGTTCCGAGCTTCTGCCGCAGCGCAGGCTCACCCGCCGATGTCTACCTTCCAATGAGCGACCTCGGTGGGTGTGACAGATGCAGTTCAAGACACCCATCCAGCGGGGCTAAAGAGGCGTCGGTCACCGATACGATCGGGCGTCAGGGAGAGATCCCGTGGAACCCTGGTCAAGGGGGGCTTCCACGGCAGAAACACTGGCAGCTAGTCTTCCCAGAGAGCGTGGTCCCCCCCCCCCCCCGCCGGCCCCCAGAGCCCTTTGCTGGAATGTAGGAATAGATGACAGTCATCCCACCTATCAGAAACCTTCCCGTGGGCAGTTGACCACGAGCGTCAGCATAACACACATCGGTGGTGGTGGTGGTGGTGGTGGTGGTACACAGTTGAGTTATGTCCCAAGAGAAGGTCTCCGGGCCCAAGAAATAGGTGTCTGCCCTGTGGTTAAAAAGTACAGTGAAAGAGAAGTTTTGGAGGCCTACTTCATGGGCTTCAAGGACACGGGAAGCTGTGCCCAAGAGAGAAAAGGGTAGCGTGTTCTGACGGGATGCACACCTTTTTTTTTTTTAAGAGTGATACAAAAATTTTATTTACAGTTGTACAGAGTGTAAGACAAGGAATGCCAGCCAAAATAGATGGGTATTTTCAATTAGGTAATTCAAATGTACATTATATTCAGCAGATTTTTTTTTAGAAAGACTTTTTTTTTTTAAGATTTTTTAAATGTATTTATCTTTAGAGGGGAAAGGAAGGAGAGAGGGAGAGAAACATCAATGTATGGTTGCCTTTCATACATCCCCTGCAGGGAACCGGCCTGCAACCCCGGTATGTGCCCTGACTGGGAATCGAACTGCGGTTGTCTGGTTCGCAGGCCTGCGCTCAATCCACTGAGCTACACCAGCCAGGGCTGGGACGCACACATTTTTATTCTTCCCGTAGATGTTCTAGGCACCCGATGGGTTCCGATCCGGCTTCCTCGGTCACCTGAGGCGTCCTCTGGAAAATGCGCGAAGCATAAAATCAAATTCCTCAGTGGACCCGACAGACCGCACCACACCGAGCTCTCTCTGCCGCCCACTGTGTGGT
>JBAWUR020000194.1:22500-27500 GCA_038363175.2 Artibeus lituratus | reverse complement strand
ACGACGACTGGCTTCCTCTCGGGAAAAAAAAAACGCCATCAGCCTCGCGGGGACCAGCCCCCGCCACCGGCGCCGCCACCGCCGCCGCGACCCGGGAAGGAGGGGGGTTGGAAAACGGAGTGTCACCCCGCCCTCCTCCTCCTCCTCCTCCTCGACCACACAGGGTGCCCCTGACACCGCTCCCGGAGCCCCCGCCCCAAGCCACGCACCCACTGCGAGACCGGCCCCGAGGAGACTTCGCGCCCGGGGACGCCAGCGACCGGGCAAAAGCCGGCCGGGAGGCGACACCCAACGTGAGGCAGAAGTCCTGGGTCTCGGGGGACGGCCGGGCAGAGAGCACCGCCGCGGGGTGGGGACACGAGGGGAGGGCCAGGCACCGATGCGCCAAGGAGGAGGAGGCGCGCGTGCGCGGGGAGACCGCCAACCGCGGAGGGAAGAGCACGGGGCGCGGGGAGGGGGGACCTCCGAGGAGAGGCCTCGGGCGCGGACGGGCCACCGGGAAAACGACACAGGGATTCCCACCGCCACAGGTAACACGGGGCGGCCCCCGCGAGGCCCGGGACGCCGGCCGGCCTCGGCCTCGGCCTTCCAAAAGAGCGACCCCGCGAGGGATCGCGTCCTCCATCACCCCTCTCGCGCACGCGGCCCGGCCCCCACCAACCGGCGGCGGAAACCCGACACGCGGCCCCAGGCCACGCGTGGAGAGCCGCCCTTCTCTCTCCTCCATCCGCCCGACAGCCCCTGGGGCCCGGCCCCGGGGTTCGCACGCCCTGCGGGGCAAACGGCCCACGCGCCGCGGGCCGAGCCCGGCCCCGGACCGTGCCCGCGCAGCGCGCCGCCGGCTGCGCCTCGGGACGGGGCCGGAGGCCGGGAGACGAGACAACACCAAGGACGGGGAGGCGCCCCTCCCTCGTCCCCTCCCCTCCCCCCCGCACACGGGCACGGGGGGAAAGAGCCGCGCACACACCCGCACGGACGTGCCAGAAGGCCGCGGCGTCCCCGCGCCGGAACGCCGGCCAGGCCCGGCGGGATCCTCCCCCAACTCGGCGGGGGGAGGCGCGGGCCACGGGGGTCAGGCAAAGACAGCATCGGGCCCCTCCGGGCGAGGGAGCGGAGGAGGGGCCCCCAAGCGCCCAACACGGCAAGCGCGATGCTCAGGCGCCATCGCTCACGCGCTTCAGGAGGGGCGGCGGCTGGGGGGTCCGGTACCCCAAGGCACCCTCTCGGATCGCTAGAGAAGGCTTTCTCACCGAGGGCGTGTCGCCCCCACCCCACCGGGCACCCCTCCGCCGGGCCCGCGAGGGCGCAGGACCCAGCAGCACGGGGGCGGGGAGAGGGAGGCCCAGGGAGCAAGAGGAGCTCGACGGGTCTGGGACACGGGGGTGGCGCTGTCCGCCAAGCCACCAGGGCAATCAATGCCGGGCGCTCGCGATCGGGGCCGTGGGCAAAGGGACGGCCCGTGCCGCCTCAGGGGCGACGTCCGTTTGCCCCTCAAGGCACCGGGACCCCCAGAGGAGAGGCTAAGGTTAAGTGAGAGTCCACGGTACCGCGTCGGGACTAGGGCGAGAGACGCCAGCGCGACGCGAAGCTGGGAACCACGAGGCACCAGACGACACGACAGGGAAAACAAGCACGGCGGCACACGATCTCACACAGCGGCCCCGGCGCGAACGCCCAAACACACAGAGCCCGGCCCCGCCACGCGGCGGGACCGCAACGCGGCACCCCACCCCCTCCACGCGAGGAGAGCAGGCGTGCCTTCCCCCCTCCAGCACCCTTCTCGACTCAGCCAACCACCCTGGCGGGCCGCGCCCACAGCGGCGACCGGCAGCGGGCCCCGGTCGGGAACGGGAAGCGACAGCACCGGCTCGGCCTCAGGCACCTGACGGACGGCCTGCAGCGCTCCAGGAGCACCACCGGACAGCCGAGCGACACGCGCTCACGCGCCCCAGGGAGAGGCACGCGGCGCGGCGAAGGAACGGCCCTCCCCGCCGCGGGGAGGGCCGCCCTGGAAGGCAACAGCCACGGGGGCGGGGCGGAGAGTGTCCGCTGCGTCACAAGACCTCGGAACCCCGCCACCGCCACGAGGCGGAAAGCCGGGCAGCGAGGTCGGGCCGGGTTCCGCACCCCTCTCTTTCCCGCACACCACCCCGAGGCGGGCGAGGAAGGCAAGAGGGGCCCGCGGGCGGAGCGAGAAGAGCGGTCCCATTCGCCAGGAATGTCCGTCCCTCGCCCGGCGCGGCTTAGGCCCGGCCCAGGAGAGCGCGACGTCACCACATCGATCGAGCCAAGCCCGGGAGCGAGCACATCCAGCGCCGCCGGAGGAGGCCGAAGAGGCGTGGACGAGGCCCCACGGGGGTGGGGAGGAGTGGCGCGGGAGTCCGGGGACCACAGGAGGAACGCTACAGCCCGCGAGAGACACGCAAGGCCCCCGGGGCGCGCCACGCTCCTGGCTCCGCCGCCCCCAACCAACCAAGGCAACAGGGACGAGAGTTGGGCCGCAAGTCACAGTTCGTAGAAGGCCCCTCCAGGACGACCGCCAGACAGCGTGTCTCCCACCAATCTCATGGTACAATCTGCCGACTTTAGGCAGAAGGAAGGCGGGTCGCGGAGACGGGGGGCCATCCACAGATCGAGGGGGGCTCCCGGAAGGGGGGGGCGGCCACACGCCACCCAGAAGGACCCCATCACCCCGGGAGAACCGGGGGGGGGGGCGCCAAACGCTCCACGGGCCATCTGGTCGACCTCACGCCCCCCACCTCAAACAAGCCCCGTCCAAGCGGACCGGCGCACACGCGGACGGACGGACGCCCAGAACGCGCCTCCGCCCGGGGACAGACTGCCAAAGAACCCCGGGAAGGCGCCCACGGCAAAACGAGCTCCTCGCGTAGAGGGAATGCCCCCGAGGCTCAGAGGCGCCCCCCGACTCCGGCTGGGGACTCCGGAGAAGAAAACGGCGGAGAGCAATCGAGGACGACGCCCGGGAACCACCTGGGCCCGCCGGCGAGCTCACCTCGCCCTCCACGGGCCTCCACGGGCCTCCACGTGCGGCCCGTGCCAGTCCCCGCCCGCCCCCGCCCCCCCCGCCCCGCCACGGGACAGGGAAACCTCGGACGGCGAGACAGCCGCGCGCCGCCAGCGGGACCCAGGAGGGCAGGCGCCCGGGGGAGGGAAGACCCCGGGCGTGGCGCCCGTCCCCTCACGCCCCCCGGCCTGTGGACTTTGAAAAAAAAATCCGCAGAGACGCCGCCGAAGAAAGTACCGACGCCAGGAGAGAGCGGGAACCGAGTCCGTGGCGCCCGGTCCGGTCACCCGACACGGCTCGCCCCGGTCAGCACCTCTCGAACGGCCTCGGGGCACCCACCTCCAGCGTCGTCGCCGCCGCCGCCGTCGTCGCCGCCGCCGCCGCCAGGGACCCAGTCCTTCCGTCCGCCAGACCTTGGCTCTGGGGGAGCGCGGGAGGCGCGCCGGGGTCGGGGAAGGCGCGTGCTGGTCGACCGGAGCGCGCGGCCACAGCCCTCTCGTGATCCTGCAGGGACAATCTCCCGCCAGGGCGCCGCGCGCCGACACACCGGCGCCACCGGCACGATCCCGCCAGCGTCGCCAGCCTGCTGGAAGTCGCCCACGGCCGACGCGGCCAGGACGCCTCCCTCGCGGCTCCGGAAGGAACGGGCGATATATAAGCGGCCGCCAGGTGGCGCCCGACAACCGCCGCCAGCGTCAGCGGGACGGAGCCGAATCGCTGGCCGGCCAGGGCGCCACGCCGCCCGCCCGGAGGACCGATGTGCTCCCGGCACACCACGTCCGCCTCGGAGCTCCCGACCGCGGCGGCGGCGGCGGCGGCGGCGGCGGCGGCGGCGGCGGCGGAAGGACTCGGGAAGAAGACCTGGGGCTCCCGGGCCGCTGCGGCCGGGGGAGTGGCACGCGACAGAATCCACCACCACCCCCCCCCCCCCGCAGTCCCCAGCCCGCGACGGGCGCCACCGGAAGGACCGGACCGGACCCGACCGGACCGGGCGGGACCGAGCTTCGACCCGCCCGCCCCACCCTACCCTGCCTCCGGCGCGCCGACTCCCGACTCCCGGGAGGGTCCAGAGAACGTGGCAGCGGCCGGTCGGGGACCGTCCAAACCCCGGGGACCGTCCAAACCCCAGGAACGAGGCCACTATGCTCAGGATGACGACGGACAGCTTTCTTTCTTTCTCTTTCTTCCCTTTCTTTCTTTCTTTCTTTCTTTCTTTCTTTCTTTTTTTCTATCATTTCCCCCTCCTTATTCCCTTTTGTCTCGCTTCACACACATCGACTCTGTCAGGGGTCACATCGGTTCACACAAGCACACAGACAGGACAGAAAATGAAGTGAGATCGGGGAGACTGGATGGGACCCCTGGAGGAACAAGACGGGGCGGGGGGGGGGGGGGCGAGGAGGAGGAGGAGGAGGAGGAGGAGGAGGAGAGAGGAGAGAGGAAGAAACCCACACCCCTTCTTCTGAGCACACCACTCCAGAAAACATCATGGGCATCACGCCTCCAGCACTCCCCGCCCAAAGTAGAAAGTCTCTCTTCTTCGTTCCCATTTACCCCACACCCCCACCCCTTTCTCTTTCTTCTCTTTTCTCTCCTTTTGGGTCCTTTTCTCTCTCCCGCCCGCCCCACCCCCAACCCCAATCTGTAGCTTCCAGCACCAGCCCTGGGGCCGGGCCGGGCCGGGCCGGGCCGGGGGGGGGGGGGGGGGGGGGAGGGAGGGATCTAAAAACTGGAAAACAGCCCTGGCTGCTATGGCTCAGTGGATGGAGCACTGGCCTGCAAACCGAAAGGTTGCCGGTTCAATTCCCACCCCGGGCACACGCCTGGGTCGAGGGCCGGGTCTCCGGTGAGGGGCACCTCAGAGGCAGCCACATATTGATCCTTCTCTGCCTCTCTTCTCCTCCTCTCTCTAAAAGTAAACCTATACATAAATAAATAAGATCTTAGCCCTGGCTGGTGTAGCTCAGTGGATGGA
>JBAWUR020000194.1:15000-17500 GCA_038363175.2 Artibeus lituratus | reverse complement strand
CCGCTCCATGTCTCTCAAAGACCAGGTCGACTAGGCAGCCGGGAGGTGAGTTTACACAAGCCCATAGCCAAGAATCCCTCTCTCGGTTTGATAGCGGACACGACACCATCGACCCGACTTCATGTGCTGTGAGCCGTGAACGGTGAGTGCAGTTAAAACAGCAGAGTCCCTGACGTTCCACAGGTCCGTGGCGATGCCTTCGGAGAAGGTCGTCTTCGGCGGTACGATTTTCCCAGCACCGCTCATCTGACGCGTCCTAGTTCTTGACTCACGGCACCGATGGCCCTCGAGGTGGCGTTCCGAGCTTCTGCCGCAGCGCAGGCTCACCCGCCGATGTCTACCTTCCAATGAGCGACCTCGGTGGGTGTGACAGATGCAGTTCAAGACACCCATCCAGCGGGGCTAAAGAGGCGTCGGTCACCGATACGATCGGGCGTCAGGGAGAGATCCCGTGGAACCCTGGTCAAGGGGGGCTTCCACGGCAGAAACACTGGCAGCTAGTCTTCCCAGAGAGCGTGGTCCCCCCCCCCCCCCGCCGGCCCCCAGAGCCCTTTGCTGGAATGTAGGAATAGATGACAGTCATCCCACCTATCAGAAACCTTCCCGTGGGCAGTTGACCACGAGCGTCAGCATAACACACATCGGTGGTGGTGGTGGTGGTGGTGGTGGTACACAGTTGAGTTATGTCCCAAGAGAAGGTCTCCGGGCCCAAGAAATAGGTGTCTGCCCTGTGGTTAAAAAGTACAGTGAAAGAGAAGTTTTGGAGGCCTACTTCATGGGCTTCAAGGACACGGGAAGCTGTGCCCAAGAGAGAAAAGGGTAGCGTGTTCTGACGGGATGCACACCTTTTTTTTTTTTAAGAGTGATACAAAAATTTTATTTACAGTTGTACAGAGTGTAAGACAAGGAATGCCAGCCAAAATAGATGGGTATTTTCAATTAGGTAATTCAAATGTACATTATATTCAGCAGATTTTTTTTTAGAAAGACTTTTTTTTTTTAAGATTTTTTAAATGTATTTATCTTTAGAGGGGAAAGGAAGGAGAGAGGGAGAGAAACATCAATGTATGGTTGCCTTTCATACATCCCCTGCAGGGAACCGGCCTGCAACCCCGGTATGTGCCCTGACTGGGAATCGAACTGCGGTTGTCTGGTTCGCAGGCCTGCGCTCAATCCACTGAGCTACACCAGCCAGGGCTGGGACGCACACATTTTTATTCTTCCCGTAGATGTTCTAGGCACCCGATGGGTTCCGATCCGGCTTCCTCGGTCACCTGAGGCGTCCTCTGGAAAATGCGCGAAGCATAAAATCAAATTCCTCAGTGGACCCGACAGACCGCACCACACCGAGCTCTCTCTGCCGCCCACTGTGTGGTTTTAGGTTCTATCCATGGATCGGTAATCATCGTTTCCCTCTCATGCATTTGCAGAAAGAGAGGAGGGACGCCTGGTGGTGGTGGTGGTGGTGGTGGGGGGGGGGGGGGGGGCAACTCTGGACAGGACATCTGGCCCCCTCTGAGTGAAGGTTGCCAGAGGTCTGTGAAATCATCCGGATAGACGGAAATTCATCACGGGATGTCATCCATACACCGGAGAGCAGCGTGGCCTCTGTCACTCTGTGTGCGTGCGTGCGTGGAAGTCTCACTCATCTGGAATGACCTGGTTTTCAAACATGAGAACACTCTCACTCTGTGTTTCTCGAAGCTAAACCGTGCTGCATACTGGCATAAGCCATGTGGAAGTACCGATCTGTGTCTCCCTACCCCATGCCCCTGTCATGTTCCAGGCAAGTGGATTTGAGAAGGCCTATCTGGGTGGGGTGAGGGAGATCAAGAGACTAGATAGTCATGGGTTGGGGCGGGGGGAGGGGGGAAGGGAGAACATTGAAAAGGAAAAAAAATCGTGAAAGCATCACCTAATACAGGACCCATCACTATTTCCTGTCTTGTGTATGCAAACGATCATCGGGCTGAGTGAAAACCGGACCTCCTACAGTCAGTCAGTCAAAGAATGGGTCGCGCCGTGGGGGGGGGGGGGTGGGTGGGAAGGGGGCGGGGGGGGGGGCGGCGGCGGCGGCGGCGGCGGCGGCGAGGCTCGGTCCGGGTCTTGTTTTTTTTCTGTGGACACACGGAAAGGACGTGGGGGGCGGGGGGGGGGGCATCCCTGCAGGAAGTTGGGGCCGGGTCCGTCGATCAGACAATGTCAAGAACCCTGCCCCGCTCAGCCTGGCGGGCTTTTCAGAAGCAGGATGAGCGCTGAGTTGAGTTCCCGCCCCCCCTGGCGAAAGGCCCCTCAGCAGGAACGACAGGGGTTCCCGGAGCCAGCGGCGCCCCGCAGTCCCCCTCGCCGCCGCCGCCGCCCTCCCCCCTTCAGCCCTCAGCCTCGGGGGGAAGTGGGGGGGGGGGCGGGGAACGGGTCGGGAGGGCCATCCCAGAGCAGGTCTCCTCTCCTCCACACCCAGAGGTCTCACCACCGGGAGGGGGGTGGGGGAGGGGGAGGG